>JALGBA010001992.1:0-55231 GCA_023970755.1 Azemiops feae
TGTCGTGGGAACGCAACTCCTAGGACCCACGCCGCCCAGGAAAAGGCGGCGGCGAGCGGCAGATTCGGGGAAGCTTCCCTGAAGCCCCCGCCTCACCTGGCCTTGCTGCAAAGGCAGCAGCGCCGCCGGCTCCACCTTTGCCTTCTCCTTCGCCCTGGGACAGCCTTCTCGGGGCGTCGCCGGGCTGTGACGCCATCAGAAGGCGCGTCCCCTATTTCGGCAGAGAAGCCGAAAGGCACCATAGAGGTAGGAAAGGAGAGCGGAGGAAAGACTGGGCTTTCCGCTCTTCAAACCGTCGATCTTGGGAATCGCCATAGATATGTAACCAGAGAGCTCGGGTGGAAATGGTAGAGCGGCCGGTAGAACCAAGACTTCCGAGTTTGCTGGAGCATATATGGAGGAAGACTTTGGATTGGAGTTAAGGACGGAAAAAAGACAATGCAGAAATCTGGATTGTATTGGGGGCGCCCTATATAAAAGCCCCCCGCAAAGGTGGAGTGTCACAGAGTATTGCACATCCATTCACAGCCAGCAGGGGACAAGTTTAATCCCGGTAAGTCATCCAGCGTTTCTCAAACTTGGCAATTTTTGTGGACTTCAAGTCCCAGAATTCCCCAGCCTGCATGCAGTTTGCAGGTAACTAAATGGTTTATCCAGGGAAAGCAGGAACTGTATTAAATTGGACTCCAGGGTTGACCGAGTACACCACCTCCAAATTTGTGACGTCCCCTAAAATTTGCTGGCAACCCCCAAGCGATCGCAATAAATAAATAAAAACACAAACGTATTTATTTAGCGTATGGTACAATACACTCCGATAGTATCTTTTCACTAGCCTCCACTAGTTGTGACACTGCTTAGATTTTACAAAAGCAGCCAAGGCCATTAAGTGATGCTCCAGTCAGAGCTGAAGAACCTTCTTGTATGAGAAGCGAAACGTCTTCAAAGAAAATCAAGAAAGTCCAGTTGCCTCCTGAAAAAGCATCTTTGGGACAATTATGACCCAGATGACTGAGAATCTCCATAGACAGTGAGAGACAATACTTAAGGCACTGGACTAGAAATCGGAAGACTATCGGTTCTAGTCCCACCTTAGGCATGAAAGTCAACTGTGGTGACCTTGGGGTCAGTCCTTCTCTCTTGGTCCTAGTAAGGAGGCAATGCCAAACCACCAGCTTCCCATCATAGCTATCTGCAATTGCATTGACGCACGACCGAATGTGTGCAGCTGGGGCCTGCGCACACCTGCAACATATCCTGTACATCTATCTATCTATCTGTCTATCTATCTATCTACTATCATCTATCTATCTATCGATCTATCTAGTCTATCTATCTATCTATCTATCTATCTATCTATCTAAATATAAATGAGGCTGCCTTCATGTTCGACCATATTGGTATAGAACAAAAATCTTTTTACTGTTATATTTTTATTGTGTTTTTCTAATCTAGTGAAATGTTAATATATAATGCCAGTCCATGTATGATATGCCAGAACGCTAAAATAAATAATTAAACAAACCGCCCAATCATGAAACTACCAGGAACCACCTCCATCAACCTATAGGACAAGCCACTAAGTATATATAGAGAGGCAAATTCCTCTCTCTTCTAGCACTTTGATGTTCCTAGTTGGGTCACGAAACGTCTGCAGAAACCCCACGTTCAAGAGCACCAAGGACCCCTGAAGAGACATGTTGTTGGATGATGGACCCAAGTGCTCCTTAGCTCCCGGCTTTATTATTTATAGAATAACAATGATATGCGTGTGTTTGACTGGCGCCACGTGAGAAGGGTGTATTCTAATACTATATAATTATATTATATGACATTTATCTGCCCCATCTCGCCGTAGAGGTTTAGAAAGCCCCTTTTTAGCTTTCCCATTCAGTCAATATGGGCTGAGCAATTGAAGCTGGAGGCAGCCGAGATTCCTTCCCTCCTCTTTTCCCCTCGCAACTTTACATATGCCCAAGGCACCATCACACTTGAAGCGAGCTGCCCTCCGCCTCAACGCCCGCCCGTCCGTGGTTCTTCCATCCGCTAAACCTTCCATTCCAGATTACACCCGCCTGGATTTTGCCTCGATGCCTATGCTTTGCGACTAAAACTGTGCCGAAAGAAATAGACCTTTTTATGGGTTTACAGTTATTATCCTCTATCTTTATTAGTAAGACGCCTTATTATCTGAATAGGTGGCCACGGTAAGCCCTTTTGCTGTGCACGCTGGGACACAAAAACATCACCTATATTCTGAGGTTTCCATTAATAATACTGTACTTAAAACTCCATTTAAAAGCTTTATTTCTTTTTGTGGCTGCTCGGCTCACCTGCGGCAGTACGAGGCTTTTTCCCCTTCTTGCGGCAGCGTAGAGCAGAAGAGAGGACAGGAAGGTGCCGACGGATGACTAAAAGCAACGGACAAGACGTCGGCCATGATAGGAAGGTCGATTCCAAATGAACTGGGGGATGGCCAATTTAGACGGACGGGAGGTCGCCATGCCGAGAAGGTCTAGGACCGTGTTAATGCTATGGGACGGAAAAACGTGCCCTCCTGTGGTCAACACGGGTATTGCGGCCGCCGAAATAAATAAACCTTTTGAATGGGATTTTAAGGTTATTATTCTCTATCTTTATTATTAACGCCTTATTAATATTAATAGGGCGACGGGAGGCCCTTTTGCTGCGACCCTGGGGCAGAGTAAGATAACCTAATATTAGTAAGGTTTTATTAATAAAGAATAATAAACTTAAAACGCCATTTAAAAGGTTTATTTCTTTTGGTGGCTGCTGTACCTGCTTGTCCCTTAGCGAGACATGGCGCGGCCTTCAAAAAGGCCTGTAATGATGAATTAAGGTTACTTTGATAGGTGATAACTTTAAAGATAAACCTCACCAAACATACATAAATTTATTGCTATGGTTAATATTAAAATGAGTGAGATTAGATTTTACCTTCGCTGCTAGTTTTGAAACTGACGCATTTATTAAATGTTTTATGTCTACCTACATCACACTAATTTCTTGCTGCATCTTAGTTTCTAATCTTCCTAGTATGCCCATTCGTGAATATCATTTCACTGGGGTGAAAAAATAGACAGCTAGTAATTGGGGTGGAAGGTGCCAGGCTAGAAATTGGGGGTGGGGGCTCTGAGTTTTATACCACCTTAGGTATGAGAAACCAGCTTTGGGCCAATTCCTCTCCTAGTCAGCCTAAGTCAACCCTAACCCTAGGGGTTGCTGCATGGCGAAAATAAGAGAAGGAAGGAGCATTAGATATATTGCCGCCTGATTATTTATAAAAAAAGAACAAGGCTGCATTTAAAAACGAAACCAAAAGTCATTGGGTCAGTCACTCCAAAACCAGCTTTGGCCAGTCCACTCCTCTCGGCCCTAGGAAGGAAGCAACGGCAAACCATTTGTCTGAAATGGTAAGGGTTGCCTGCCTAAGCAGGGGTTGGACTAGAAGACCTCCAGGTCCCTTCCAACTCGTATTCTATCTAACCGCAGCTGGGGGGGGGGGAAAACCTTGCCAGAAAACCGCAGGGATTTGGTCAGGCAATGGCCAGGAGTCCGAGACTAAGTGGAAAGCACCAAAATAATATTAAGAATAACAGCAATAACTTACTAAACCCCCCGGCCCCTCCGGTGATCTTTAACTAGAAGGAGTGCGAAACAAAGCCTTGAGTTCATCGGTGCAACGCGTGTCGTGGGAACGCAAACCCTTAGTACCCACGCCGCCCATGAAAGGCGGCGTCGAGCGGCAGTCGGGGAAGCTTCCCTGAAGCCCCCGCCTCACCTGGCCTTGATGCAAGGCAGCAGCGCCGCCGGCTCCACCTTTGCCTTCTCCTTGGCCGCGGGACAGCCTTCTCGGGGCGTCGCCGGGCTGTGACGCCATCAGAAGGCGCGCCCCTATTTCGGCAGAGAAGCCGAAAGGCACATAGAGGTAGGAAAGGAGAGCGGAGGGGAAAGATGGGCTTTACCGCTTCAAACCGTCGCTCTTGGGAATCGCCATAGAATGTAACAGAAGCTCGGTGAAATGGTAGAGCGGCCGGTAGAACCAAGACTTCCGAGTTTGCGGAGCATAATGGAGGAAGACTTTGGATTGGAGTTAAGGACGGAAAAAAGGGACAATGCAGAAATCTGGATTGTATTGGGGCGCCCTATATAAAAGCCCCCCGCAAGGTGGAGTGTCACAGAGTATTGCACATCCATTCCCAGCCAAGCAGGGGACAAGTTTAATCCCTGTAAGTCATCCAGCGTTTCTCAAACTTGGCAATTTTTGTGGACTTCAAGTCCCAGAATTCCCCAGCCTGCATGCAGTTTGCAGGTCACTAAATGGTTTATCCAGGGAAAGCAGGAACTGTATTAAATTGGACTCCAGGGCTGACCGAGTACACCACCTCCAAATTTGTGACGTCCCCTAAAATTTGCTGGCAACCCCCAAGCGATCGCAATAAATAAATAAAAACACAAACGTATTTATTTAGCGTATGGTACAATACACTCCGATAGTATCTTTTCACTAGCCTCCACTAGTTGTGACACTGCTTAGATTTTACAAAAGCAGCCAAGGCCATTAAGTGATGCTCCAGTCAGAGCTGAAGAACATTCTTGTATGAGAAGCGAAACGTCTTCAAAGAAAATCAAGGAAGTCCAGTTGCCTCCTGAAAAAGCATCTTTGGGACAATTATGACCCAGATGACTGAGAATCTCCATAGACAGTGAGAGACAATACTTAAGGCACTGGACTAGAAATCGGAAGACTGTCGGTTCTAGTCCCACCTTAGGCATGAAAGTCAACTGTGGTGACCTTGGGGTCAGTCCTTCTCTCTTGGTCATAGTAAGGAGGCAATGCCAAACCAACATCTCCCATCATAGCTACTTCAATTGCCATTGACGCACCAACCGAATGTTGCACTGGGGGCCTGCGCACACCGGCAACATATCGTGTAATCTATCTATCTATCATCTATCTATCTATCTATCTATCTATCTATCATCTGTCTATCTATCTATCTATTCTACTATCTATCTAATCTATCTATCTATCTTCTATCTATCTAATATAAAGAGGCTGCACTTCAATGGTTAGAACGGCTATTGGTATCTGACCAAATCTTTTTTACATTTAATATTTTATTGTGTTTTTTCTAATCTAGGTGAATATGTTAATATATACTGCTATTCCATGTATGATATGCCATACCTAAATAATAAGTAAACTAACCGCCCAATCAAGAAACTACAGGAAAACACCTCCATCAACCCTGATAGGACAAGCCACTAAGTATATAAAGAGAGAGCAAATTCCTCTCTCTTCTAGCACTGATGATGTTACCTAGTTGGGTCACGAAACGTCTGCAAAAAAACCACCAAGCTCAGAGAGCACCAAGGACCCCTGAATAGACAATGTTGTTGGATGATGGACCAAGTGGCCCCTTTAGCTCCGGCTTTATTATTCATATAACAACAATGATATGCGTGTGTATGTGTGTGCGCGCGCGCGTGCGTGGGTGTATGATAATACTATATAATTTATATTATGATGACATTTATCTGCCCCATCTCGCCTAGAGGTTTAGAAAGGCCCCTTTTAGCTTCCCAGTCAGTCAATATGGGCTGAGCAAGTGAAGCTGGAGGCAGCCGAGATTTCCTTCCTCCTCTTTCCCCTCGCACTTTACATATGCCCAGAGGCACCATGCACACTTAGAAGCAGCTGCCGCCGGCCTCCCCGCCCCGTCCCTTGTTTTCTTCCATCCCTAAAACCCCATTCAGATTCACACCGCCTGGATTGCCTGCCTATGCTTTGCGACGTAAAACTGTGCCGAAAGAAATAGACCTTTTTAATGGGATTTTAAAGTTATTATCTCTTATCTTATTAGTAACGTATTAATGTTAATAGGGCGAAGGGAAGCCCTTTTGCTGCGACGCGGGGACACAAAAACATCACCTAATAATATTACGAGGTTCATTAATAAATACTACACTTAAAACTCATTAAAAGCTTTATTTCTTTTGTGTGGCTGCTCGGCTCACCTGCGCAGTACGAGGCTTTTTTCCTTCTGCGGCAGCGTAGAGCAGAAGAGAGGACAGGAAGGTGCCGACGGATGACTAAAAGCAACGGACAAGACTTCGGCCATGATAGGAAGGTCGATTCCAAATGAACTGGGGGATGGCCAATTTGACGACGGGAGGTCGCCATGCCGAGAAGGTCTAGGCGTTAATGCTATGGGACGGAAAAACGTGCCCTCCTGTGGTCAAAACGGGCATTGCGGCCGCCGAAATAAATAAACCTTTTGAATGGGATTTTAAGGTTATTCTTCTCTATCTTTATTATTAACGCCTTATTAATATTAATAGGGCGACGGGAGGTCCTTTTGCTGCGACCCTGGGGCAGAATAAGATAACCTAATATTAGTAAGGTTTTATTAATAAAGAATAATAAACTTAAAACGCCATTTAAAAGGTTTATTTCTTTGGTGGCTGCTGCACCTGCTTGTCCCTTAGCGAGAGATGGGCCTATGATGATGAATTAAGGTTACTTTGATAGGTGCTAACTTTAAAGATAAACCTCACCAAACATACATAAATTTATTGCTATGGTTAATATTAAAAGGAGTGAGATTAGATTTTACCTTCGCTGCTAGTTTTGAAACTGACGCATTTATTAAAATGTTTTATGTCTACCTACATCACACAAATTTCTTGCTGCATCTTAGTTTCTAATCTTCCTAGTATGCCCATTCGTGAATATCATTTCACTGGGGTGAAAAATAGACAGCTAGTCAATTGGGGTGGAAGGTGCCAGGCTAGAAATTGGGGGTGGGGGCTGAGTTTTAGTACCACCTTAGGTATGAGAAACCAGCTTTGGGCCAATTCCTCTCCTAGTCAGCCTAAGTCTAACCCTAACCCTAGGGCTGTTGCTGCATGGCGAAAATAAGAGAAGGAAGGAGCATTAGATATATTTGCCGCCTTGAGTTATTTATAAAAAAATAACAAAGGCTGCATTAAAAAAATACGCAAAAAGTCATCTGGGTCAGTCACTCCAAAACCAGCTTTGGGCCAGTCACTCTCTTTCGGCCCTAGGAAGGAAGCAACGGCAAACCATTTGTCTGAAATGGTATAGGGTTGCCTGCCTAAGCAGGGGGTTGGACTAGAAGACCTCCAAGGTCCCTTCCAACTCGGTTATTCTATTCTAACCGCAGCTGGGGGGGAAAACCTTGCCTAGAAAACCGCAGGGATTTGGTCAGGCAATGGCCAGGAGTCGAGACTAAGTGGAAAGCACCAAATAATATTAAGAATAACAGCAATAACTTGCTAAACGCCCGGCTCCCTCCGGTCATGTTACTAGAAGGGAGTGCGAACACAGGCAATTGAGTTCATCGGGCAACGCGTGTCGTGGGAACGCAACTCCTAGTACCCACGACGAGCGGCAGATTCGGGGAAGCTTCCCTGAAGCCCCCGCCTAACCTGGCCTTGATGCAAAGGCAGCAGCGCCGCCGGCTCCACCTTTGCCTTCTCCTTCGCCGCGGGACAGCCTTCTCGGGGCGTCGCCTGGCTGTGACAGCCATCAAAGGCGCGTCCCCTATTTCGGCAGAGAACCCGAAAGGCACCATAGGGTAGGAAGGATAGCCGGAGGAAAGACTGGGCTTTCCCCTCTTGAAAACCGTCGAAACTTGGGATCCCATAGAAATGTAGCAGAGAGCTCGGGATGGAAATGGTAGAGCGCCGGTAGAACAAGACTTCCGAGTTTGCTGGACATATATTGAGGAGACTTTTGGATTGGAGTTTAAGGACTGAAAAAGACAATGCAGAAATCTGGATTGTATTGGGCGCCCTATCTAAAAAGCCCCCGCAAAGTGGAGTTTCACAGAGTAATTGCACATCCATTCCCATCCAGCAGGGACAGTTTAATCCTGTAAGTCATCCATCGTTTCTTCCCTCAAACTTGGGGCCTTTTTGTGGACTTCAGTCCCAGAATTCCCCAGCCGGGCCCTGCAGTTTTGCAGGTAACTAAATGGTTTATCCAGGGAAAGCAGGAACTGTATTAAATTGGACTCCAGGGTTGACCGAGTACACCACCTCCAAATTTGTGACGTCCCATAAAATTTGCTGGCAACCCCCAAGCGATCGCAATAAATAAATAAAAACACAAACGTATTTATTTAGCGTATGGCACAATACACTCCGATAGTATCTTTTCACTAGCCTCCACTAGTTGTGACACTGCTTAGGTTTTACAAAAGCAGCCAAGGCCATTAAGTGATGCTCCAGTCAGAGCTGAAGAACATTCTTGTATGAGAAGCGAAACGTCTTCAAAGAAAATCAAGGAAGTCCAGTTGCCTCCTGAAAAAGCATCTTTGGGACAATTATGACCCAGATGACTGAGAATCTCCATAGACAGTGAGAGACAATACTTAAGGCACTGGACTAGAAATCGGAAGACTGTCGGTTCTAGTCCCACCTTAGGCATGAAAGTCAACTGTGGTGACCTTGGGGTCAGTCCTTCTCTCTTGGTCCTAGTAAGGAGGCAATGCCAAACCACCAGCTTCCCATCATAGCTTCTGCATTGCATTGACGCACACACGAATGTGTGCAGCTGGGCCTCGCACAAGCCATACAGCATATCGTGTAGATTCTATCTATCTATCTATCTATCTATCTATCTCTCTATCTATCTACTATCTATCTATCTATCACTATTCTACTATCTATCTATCTATCTATCTATCTATCTGTCTATCTATCTATTCTTCTATCTTCTATCTATCTATATAAAGTAGGCTGCACTTCAATGGTAGACGGCCTATATTGGTATCTGACAAAAATTCTTTTTAACATTTATATTTTATTGTTTTTTCTAATCTAGGGAATGTTAATATATACTTCAGTCCATGTATGATCTGCCCTATACGCTAAATAAATAAGTCACACCCCCAATCAAGAAACTACCAGACAACCTCCATCAAACCCTGATAGGACAAGCCACTAATATATAAAGAGAGAAGCAAATTTCCTCTCTCTTCTAGCACTGATGAGTTACCTAGTTGGGATCACGAAACGTCTGCAAGAAAACCACCAAGCTCAGAGAGCACCAAGGACCCCTGAAGAGACAATGTTGTGGGATGATGGACCAAGTGGCTCCTTAGCTCCGGCTTTATTATTTATATAATAACAATGATATGCGTGTGTGTGTGTGCGCGCACGTGAGAGGGTGTATGATAATACTATATAATTTATATTATGATGACATTTATCTGCCCCATCTCGCCTAGAGGTTTAGAAAGCCCCTTTTAGCTTCCCAGTCAGTCAATATGGGCTGAGCAAGTGAAGCTGGAGGCAGCCGAGATTTCCTTCCCTCCTCTTTCCCCTCGCACTTTACATATGCCCAGAGGCACCATGCACACTTAGAAGCAGCTGCCCGCCGGCCTCCCCTGCCCGTCCCTTGTTTCTTCCATCCCTAAAACCCTCCATTTCCCAATTCACCCCCTGGATTTGCCTCGATCCTATGCTTTGCACGTAAAACGTGCCGAAAGAAATAGACTTTTAATGGGATTTTTAAATGTATTATACTCTATCTTTATTATAACGCTTATTATGTTATAGGGTGAAGGGAACCCCTTGCTGCGCCGAGCGGTGGACACAAAACATCACCTAATATTACGGGGTTTCATTAAAAATACTACACTTTAAAACTTCCCATTTAAAAGCTTTATTTTCTTTTTGCGGCGCTCGGCTCACCCTACGTCAAGTAACATGCTATTTTTTTTCCCTTCTTGCGGCAGCTAGACAAGAGAGACGGAAGGTGCCGACGTAGGACTAAAAGCAACGGACAGACGTCGGGCCATATAGGAAGGTCATTCCAATGAACTGGGGGATGGCCAATTTGGACGGACGGGAGGTCGCCATGCCGAGAAGGTCTAGATGTTAATGCTATGGGACGGAAAAACGTGCCCTCCTGTGGTCAAAACGGGCATTGCGGCCGCCTAAATAAATAAACCTTTTGAATGGGATTTTAAGGTTATTATTCTCTATCTTTATTATTAACGCCTTATTAATATTAATAGGGCGACGGGAGGCCCTTTTGCTGCGACCCTGGGGCAGAGTAAGATAACCTAATATCAGTAAGGTTTTATTAATAAAGAATAATAAACTTAAAACGCCATTTAAAAGGTTTATTTCTTTTGGTGGCTGCTGTACCTGCTTGTCCCTTAGCGAGAATGGCGCGGCTTCAAAAAGGCCTGTAATGAATGAAATTAAGGTTACTTTGATAGGTGGCTAACTTTAAAGATAAACGCGCACCAAACATACTAAATTTATTGCTATGGGTTAATATTAAAATGATTGAGATTAATTTTACTTCCGTCTGCGATTTTTGAAAACTGACGCATTTAATATACAAAATGTTTTATGCTACCTACTCACACTAATTTTCTTGCTGCATCTTAGTTTCTAGTCTTCCTAGTATGCCCATTGGTGAATATCATTTCACTGGGGTGAAAAATAGACAGCTAGTCAATTGGGGTGGAAGGTGCCAGGCTAGAAATTGGGGGTGGGGGCTGAGTTTTAGTACCACCTTAGGTATGAGAAACCAGCTTTGGGCCAATTCCTCTCCCAGTCAGCCTAAGTCTAACCCTAACCCTAGGGGGTTGCTGCATGGCGAAAATAAGAGAAGGAAGGAGCATTAGATATATTGCCGCCTGATTATTTATAAAAAAAGAACAAGGCTGCATTTAAAAACGAAACCAAAAGTCATTGGGTCAGTCACTCCAAAACCAGCTTTGGCCAGTCCACTCCTCTCGGCCCTAGGAAGGAAGCAACGGCAAACCATTTGTCTGAAATGGTAAGGGTTGCCTGCCTAAGCAGGGGTTGGACTAGAAGACCTCCAGGTCCCTTCCAACTCGTATTCTATCTAACCGCAGCTGGGGGGGGGGGAAAACCTTGCCAGAAAACCGCAGGGATTTGGTCAGGCAATGGCCAGGAGTCCGAGACTAAGTGGAAAGCACCAAAATAATATTAAGAATAACAGCAATAACTTACTAAACCCCCCGGCCCCTCCGGTGATCTTTAACTAGAAGGAGTGCGAAACAAAGCCTTGAGTTCATCGGTGCAACGCGTGTCGTGGGAACGCAAACCCTTAGTACCCACGCCGCCCATGAAAGGCGGCGTCGAGCGGCAGTCGGGGAAGCTTCCCTGAAGCCCCCGCCTCACCTGGCCTTGATGCAAGGCAGCAGCGCCGCCGGCTCCACCTTTGCCTTCTCCTTGGCCGCGGGACAGCCTTCTCGGGGCGTCGCCGGGCTGTGACGCCATCAGAAGGCGCGTCCCCTATTTCGGCAGAGAAGCCGAAAGGCACCATAGAGGTAGGAAAGGAGAGCGGAGGGCAGAGTGGGCTTTCCGCTCTTGAAACCGTCGAACTTGGGAATCGCCATAGAAATGTAACCAGAGAGCTCGGGTGGAAATGGTAGAGCGGCCGGTAGGACCAAGACTTCCGAGTTTGCTGGAGCATATATGGAGGAAGACTTTGGATTGGAGTTAAGGACGGAAAAAAGACAATGCAGAAATCTGGATTGTATTGGGGCGCCCTATATAAAAGCCCCCCGCAAAGGTGGAGTGTCACAGAGTATTGCACATCCATTCCCAGCCAGCAGGACATTTAATCCCTGTAAGTCAGCCAGCGTTCCAACTTGGCAATTGTTTTGTGGACTTCAGTCCGCAGAATTCCCAGCCCTTCATGCAGTTTTCAGGTAACTAAAAGTTATCCATGGAACGCAGGATGTTAATTAAATTGGACTACCAGAGGTTGACCGAGTATCAAACAAACACCACCTCCACATTTGTGACGTCCCCTAAAATTTGCTGCAACCCCCAAGTGATCGTCATAATAAATAAAAACAGCAAACGTATTATTAGCGTATGGCACAATACACTCCGATAGTATCATTTTCCACGAGCCTCCACTAGTTGTGACACTTGCTTGGTTTTTAAAAAGCAGCCAAGCCATTAATGTGATGCTCCATCAGAGCTGAAGAACCTTCTTGTTGAGAATCAAATCGTCTTGCAAAGAAAATCAAGAAAGTCCAGTTGCCTCCTGAAAAAGCATCGTTGGGACAATTATGACCCGGATGACTGTGAGAATCTCCATAGACAGTGAGAGACAATGCGGGATACTTAAGGCACGGGACTAGAAATCGGAAGACTGTCGGTTCTAGTCCCACCTTAGGCATGAAAGTCAACTGTGCTGACCTTGGGGTCAGTCCTTCTCTCTTGGTCCTAGTAAGGAGGCAATGCCAAACCACTAGCTTCCCATCATTGCTATCTGCAATTGCATTGACGCATGACCGAATGTGTGCAGCTGGGGCCTGCGCACACCTGCAACATATCGTGTAGATCTATCTATCTATCTATCTATCTATCCATCCATCCATCCATCTATCTATCTATCTATCTATCTATCTATCTATCTATCTATCTATCTATCTATCTATCTATCTATCTATCTATCTATCTATCTATCTATCTATCTATCTATCATCTATCTATCTATCTATCTATCTATCTATCTATCTATGTAATATAAAGGATGCTGCGCTTCAATGGTTAGACGGCCTATTGGTATCTGAACAAAAATCTTTTTAACATTTATATTTTATGGTGTTTTTCTAATCTAGGTGAAATGTTAATATATACTGCAAGTCCATGTATGATATGCCATACGCTAAATAAATAAGTAAACAACCGCCCAATCAAGAAACTACCAGGAACACCTCCATCAACCCTGATAGGACAAGCCACTAAGTATATAAAGAGAGAGCAAATTCCTCTCTCTTCTAGCACTGATGATGTAACTAGTTGGGTCACGAAACGTCTGCAAAAAAACCACCAAGCTCAGAGAGCACCAAGGACCCCTGAAGAGACAATGTTGTTGGATGATGGACCAAGTGGCCCCTTTAGCTCCGGCTTTATTATTCATATAACAACAATGATATGCGTGTGTATGTGTGTGCGCGCGTGCGTGCGTGGGTGTATGATAATACTATATAATTTATATTATGATGACATTTATTCTGCCCATCTCGCCTAGAGGTTTAGAAAGCCCCTTTTAGCTTCCCAGTCAGTCAATATGGCTGAGCAAGTGGAAGCTGGAGGCTGCCGAGATTTCCTTCCCTCCTCTTTTCCCCTCGCACTTACATATGCACAAAGGCCCATGCACACTTAGAAGCAGCTGCCGCCCGCCCTCCGCCGCCCGTCCTTGTTTTCTTCCATCCCTAAACCCTCCATTCGATTCACAGCACTCCGCCTGGGAGTGCCTCGATGCCTATGCTGTGCGACGTAAAACTGTGCCGAAAGAATAAGACCTTTTTATGGGATTTAAAGTTTTATCCTCTATCTTTATTAGTAACGGCCTTATGATGTATAGGCGAAGGAAGCCCTTTTGCTGCGACGCGGGGACACAAAAACATCACCTAATATGACTGAGGTTTCATTAATAAATACTACACTTAAAACTCCATTTAAAAGCTTTATTTCTTTTTGTGGCTGCTCGGCTCACCTGCGGCAGTCCGAGGCTTTTTTCCCTTCTTGCGGCAGCGTAGAGCAGAAAAGAGGACAGGAAGGTGCCGACGGATGACTAAAAGC
Source organism: Azemiops feae (assembly GCA_023970755.1). Taxonomy (NCBI): domain Eukaryota; kingdom Metazoa; phylum Chordata; class Lepidosauria; order Squamata; family Viperidae; genus Azemiops; species Azemiops feae. The sequence goes on from JALGBA010001992.1 coordinate 13,642, forward strand.
AACGGATAAGAATTCGGCCATAATAGGAAGGTCGATTCCAAATGAACTGGGGGATGGCCAATTTGGACGGACGGGAGGTCGCCATGCCGAGAAGGGCTAGGTGTTAATGCTATGGGACGGAAAAACCTGCCCTCCTGTGGTCAAAACGGGTATTGCGGCCGCCGAAATAAATAAACCTTTTGAATGGGATTTTAAGGTTATTATTCTTTATCTTTATTATTAACGCCTTATTAATATTAATAGGGCGACGGGAGGCCCTTTTGCTGCGACCCTGGGGCAGAGTAAGATAACCTAATATTAGTAAGGTTTTATTAATAAAGAATAATAAACTTAAAACGCCATTTAAAAGGTTTATTTCTTTTGGTGGCTGCTGTACCTGCTTGTCCCTTAGCGAGACATGGCGCGGCCTTCAAAAAGGCCTGTAATGATGAATTAAGGTTACTTTGATAGGTGATAACTTTAAAGATAAACCTCACCAAACATACATAAATTTATTGCTATGGTTAATATTAAAATGAGTGAGATTAGATTTTACCTTCGCTGCTAGTTTTGAAACTGACGCATTTATTAAATGTTTTATGTCTACCTACATCACACTAATTTCTTGCTGCATCTTAGTTTCTAATCTTCCTAGTATGGCCCATTCGTGAATATCATTCACTGGGGTGAAAAATAGACAGCTAGTAATTGGGGTGGAAGGTGCCAGGCTAGAAATTGGGGGTGGGGGCTCTGAGTTTTATACCACCTTAGGTATGAGAAACCAGCTTTGGGCCAATTCCTCTCCTAGTCAGCCTAAGTCAACCCTAACCCTAGGGGTTGCTGCATGGCGAAAATAAGAGAAGGAAGGAGCATTAGATATATTGCCGCCTGATTATTTATAAAAAAAGAACAAGGCTGCATTTAAAAACGAAACCAAAAGTCATTGGGTCAGTCACTCCAAAACCAGCTTTGGCCAGTCCACTCCTCTCGGCCCTAGGAAGGAAGCAACGGCAAACCATTTGTCTGAAATGGTAAGGGTTGCCTGCCTAAGCAGGGGTTGGACTAGAAGACCTCCAGGTCCCTTCCAACTCGTATTCTATCTAACCGCAGCTGGGGGGGGGGGGAAACCTTGCCAAGAAAACCGCAGGGATTTGGTCGGGCAATGGCCAGGAGTCGAGACTAAGTGGAAAGCACCAAATAATATTAACAATAACAGCAATAACTTACTAAACGCCCGGCTCCCTCCGGTGATGTTACTAGAAGGGAGTGCGAACACAGGCAATTGAGCTCATCGGGCAACGCGTGTCGTGGGAACGCAATTCCTAGTACCCACGCCGCCCATGAAAAGGCGGCGTCGAGCGGCAGATTCGGGGAAGCTTCCCTGAAGCCCCCGCCTCACCTGGCCTTGCTGCAAAGGCAGCAGCGCCGCCGCCTCCACCTTTGCCTTCTCCTTCGCCCCGGGACAGCCTTCTCGGGGCGTCGCCGGGCTGTGACACCATCAGAAGGCGCGTCCCCTATTTCGGCAGAGAAGCCGAAAGGCACCATAGAGGTAGGAAAGGAGAGCGGAGGAAAGACTGGGCTTTCCCCTCTTGAAACCGTCGAACTTGGGAATCGCCATAGAAATGTAACCAGAGAGCTCGGATGGAAATGGTAGAGCGGCCGGTAGAACCAAGACTTCCGAGTTTGCTGGAGCAGATATGGAGGAAGACTTTGGATTGGAGTTAAGGACGGAAAAAAGACAATGCAGAAATCTGGATTGTATTGGGGGCGCCCTATATAAAAGGCCCCCGCAAAGGGGGAGTGTCACAGAGTATTGCACATCCATTCCCAGCCAGCAGGGGACAAGTTTAATCCCTATAAGTCATCCAGCGTTTCTCAAACTTGGCAATTTTTGTGGACTTCAAGTCCCAGAATTCCCCAGCCTGCATGCAGTTTGCAGGTAACTAAATGGTTTATCCAGGGAAAGCGGGAACTGTATTAAATTGGACTCCAGGGTTGACCGAGTACACCACCTCCAAATTTGTGACGTCCCCTAAACTTTGCTGGCGACCCCCAAGTGATCGCAATAAATAAATAAAAACACAAACGTATTTATTTAGCGTATGACACAATACACTCCAATAGTATCTTTTCACTAGCCTCCACTAGTTGTGACACTACTTAGGTTTTACAAAAGCAGCCGAGGCCATTAAGTGGATGCTCCAGTCAGAGCTGAAGAAGCTTCTTGTATGAGAAGCGAAACGTCTTCAAAGAAAATTAAGAAAGTCCAGTTGCCTCCTGAAAAAGCATCTTTGTGACAATTATGACCCGGATGACTGAGAATCTCCATAAGACAGTGAGAGACAATGCGGGATACTTAAGGCACTGGACTAGAAGAATCGGTCTAGTCCCACCTTAGGCATGAAAGTACGTGGTGTGGGTCAGTCCTCTTGGTCCTAGTGAGGGGCAATGCCAAACCCCACCATCATAGCTATCTGCAATTGCATTGACGCACCACCGAAAGCGGAGGCCTGTGCACCACGAATCATGCGCTGGATCATATTCTATATCGATTGATCATTATCTATGTCTATCTATCGACCATCTATCATCTATCTATCTATATCTATCTATATAATCTATCTATCTATCAATCTATCTATCATCTATCTATCTATCTATCTATCTATCTATCTATTATCTAATATAAAGGAGGCTGCACTTCAATGGGTTAGACGGCTATTGGTATCTGAACAAAAATCTTTTTAACATTTATTTTATTGTTTTTTCTAATCTAGGTGAAATGTTAAATATATGCTAGTCCATGTATGATATGCCATACGCTAAATAAATAAGTAAACAACCGCCCAATCAAGAAACTACCAGGAACACCTCCATCAACCCTGATAGGAAAGCCACTAAGTATATAAAGAGAGAGCAAATTCCTCTCTCTTCTAGCACTGATGATGTTACCTAGTTGGGTCACGAAACGCTGCAAGAAAACCACCAAGCTCAGAGAGCACCAAGGACCCCTGAAGAGACAATGTTGTTGGATGATGGACCAAGTGGCCCCTTAGCTCCGGCTTTATTATTTATATAATAAACAATGATATGCGTGTGTGTGTGTGTGCGCGCACGTGAGAGGGTGTATGATATAATATATATAATTTATATTATGAGACATTTATCTGCCCCCATCTCGCCTAGAGGTTTAGAAAGCCCCTTTTAGCTTCCCAGTCAGTCAATATGGGCTGAGCAAGTGAAGCTGGAGGCAGCCGAGATTTCCTTCCTCCTCTTTCCCCTCGCACTTTACATATGCCCAGAGGCACCATGCACACTTAGAAGCAGCTGCCGCCGGCCTCCCCGCCCCGTCCCTTGTTTTCTTCCATCCCTAAAACCCCATTCAGATTCACACCGCCTGGATTGCCTGCCTATGCTTTGCGACGTAAAACTGTGCCGAAAGAAATAGACCTTTTTAATGGGATTTTAAAGTTATTATCTCTTATCTTATTAGTAACGTATTAATGTTAATAGGGCGAAGGGAAGCCCTTTTGCTGCGACGCGGGGACACAAAAACATCACCTAATAATATTACGAGGTTCATTAATAAATACTACACTTAAAACTCATTAAAAGCTTTATTTCTTTTGTGTGGCTGCTCGGCTCACCTGCGCAGTACGAGGCTTTTTTCCTTCTGCGGCAGCGTAGAGCAGAAGAGAGGACAGGAAGGTGCCGACGGATGACTAAAAGCAACGGACAAGACTTCGGCCATGATAGGAAGGTCGATTCCAAATGAACTGGGGGATGGCCAATTTGACGACGGGAGGTCGCCATGCCGAGAAGGTCTAGGCGTTAATGCTATGGGACGGAAAAACGTGCCCTCCTGTGGTCAAAACGGGTATTGCGGCCGCCGAAATAAAAAAACTTTTGAATGGGATTTTAAGGTTATTATTCTCTATCTTTATTATTAACGCCTTATTAATATTAATAGGGCGACGGGAGGCCCTTTTACTGAGACCCTGGGGCAGAGTAAGATAACCTAATATTAGTATGGTTTTATTAACAAAGAATAATAAACTTAAAACGCCATTTAAAAGGTTTATTTCTTTTGGGGCTGCTGTACCTGCTTGTCCCTTAGCGAGAGATGGCGCGGCCTTCAAAAAGGCCTGTAATGATGAATTAAGGTTACTTTGATAGGTGCTAACTTTAAAGATAAACCTCACCAAACATACATAAATTTATTGCTATGGTTAATATTAAAATGAGTGAGATTAGATTTTACCTTCGCTGCTAGTTTTGAAACTGACGCATTTATTAAAATGTTTTATGTCTACCTACATCACACTAATTTCTTGCTGCATCTTAGTTTCTAATCTTCATAGTATGCCCAGTCGTGAATATCATTTCACTGGGTTGAAAAATAGACAGCTAGTCAATTGGGGTGGAAGGTGCCAGGCTAGAAATTGGGGGGTGGGGGCTGAGTTTTAGTACCACCTTAGGTATGAGAAACCAGCTTTGGGCCAATTCCTCTCCTAGTCAGCCTAAGTCTAACCCTAACCCTAGGGCTGTTGCTGCATGGCGAAAATAAGAGAAGGAAGGAGCATTAGATATATTTGCCGCCTTGAGTTATTTATAAAAATAACAAAGGCTGGATTAAAAAAATATGCAAAATTTAGAGCGGCTTGGGTCTAGTCGTGGTTAAGGCAGCAGACTAGAAAGGTGGAGGCTGTGATTTCTAATCTTGCTTTTGAGGCAGAAAGTCATCTGGGTCAGTCACTCCAAAACCAGCTTTGGGCCAGTCACTCTCTCGGCCCTAGGAAGGAAGCAACGGCAAACCATTTGTCTGAAATGGTATAGGGTTGCCTGCCTAAGCAGGGGGTTGGACTAGAAGACCTCCAAGGTCCCTTCCAACTCGGTTATTCTATTCTAACCGCAGCTGGGGGGGGGGAAACCTTGCCAAGAAAACCGCAGGGATTTGGTCAGGCAATGGCCAGGAGACGAGACTAAGTGGAAAGCACCAAATATATATTCAGTAACAGCAATAACTTACTAAACGCCCGCTCCCTCCGGTTATGTTACTAGAAGGATGCGAACACGCAATTGAGTTCATCGGCAAACGCGTGTCGTGGGAACGGCCACTCCTAGTACCCCGCCGCCCATGGAAAGGCGGCGTCGAGCGGGCAGATTTTCGGGGAAGCTTCCCTGAACCCCCGCCTCACCTGGCCTTATGCTGCAAGGCAGCAGCAGCCGCCGCTCACCTTTGCCTTCTCCTTCGCCCTGGACAGCCCCCCCTTTTTCCCCCTCCCCCCCCCCCCCGGGGGCGTCGCCGGGCTGTGACGGCCATCAGAAGGCGCGTCCCCTATTGCGGCAGAGAAGCCGGAAGGCACCATAGAGGTAGGAAAGGAGAGCGGAGGAAAGACTGGGCTTTCCGCTCTTGAAACCGTCGAACTTGGGAATCGCCATAGAAATGTAACCAGAGAGCTCGGATGGAAATAGTAGAGCGGCCGGTAGAACCAAGACTTCCGAGTTTGCTGGAGCATATATGGAGGAAGACTTTGGATTGGAGTTAAGGACGGAAAAAAGACAATGCAGAAATCTGGATTGTATTGGGGGCGCCCTATATAAAAGCCCCCCCGCAAAGGTGGAGTGTCACAGAGTGTTGCACATCCATTCCCAGCCAGCAGGGGACAAGTTTAATAATCCCTATAAGTCATCCAGCGTTTCTCAAACTGGGCAATTTTTGGGGACTTCAAGTCCCAGAATTCCCCAGCCTGCATGCAGTTTGCAGGTAACTAAATGGTTTATCCAGGGAAAGCAGGAACTGTATTAAATTGGACTCCAGGGTTGACCGAGTACACCACCTCCCAAATTTGTGACGTCCCTAAAATTGCTGGCAACCCCCAAGTGATCGCAATAAATAAATAAAAACACAAACGTATTTATTTAGCGTATGGCACAATACACTCCGATAGTATCTTTTCACTAGCCTCCACTAGTGTGACATTGCTTAGTTTTACAAAAGCAGCCAAGGCCATTAAGTGATGCTCCAGTCAGAGCTGAAGAACCTTCTGTATGAGAAGCGAAACGTCTTCAAGAAATCAAAGAAAGTCCAGTTGCTCCTGAAAAAGCATCTTTGGGACAATTATGACCCGATGACTGAAATTCCATAGACAGTGAGAGACAATGCGGGATACTTAAGGCACTGGACTAGAAATCGGAAGACTGTCGGTTCTAGTCCCACCTTAGCATGAAAGTCAACTGTGTGACCTTGGGGTCAGTCCTTCTCCTCTTGGTCTAGTAAGGAGGCAATGCCAAACCACCAGCTTCCCATCATAGCTATCGCAATGCATGACGCACCGACCGAATGTGTGCAGCTGGGGCCTGCGCACACCTGCAACATATCGTTGTACATCACTACCCTATCTATATATCTATCCTATCTATCTACCTATCTATCTATCTATCTATCTATCTATCTATCTATCTATCTAGTATCTATCTATCTATCTATCTATCTATCTATCTATCTATCTATCTAATATAAAGGAGCTGCATCATGGTAGACGGCCTATTGGTATCTGAACAAAAATCCTTTTAACATTTTATTTTATTGTGTTTTTCTAATCTAGGTGAAATGTTAATATATACTGCAAGTCCATGTATGATATGCCATACGCTATAAATAAATAAGAAACAACACGCCCAATCAAGAAACTACCAGGAACACCTCCATCAACCCTGATAGGACAAGCCACTAAGTATATAAAGAGAGAGCAAATTCCTCTCTCTTCTAGCCTGTGATGTTACTAGTTGGGTCACGAAACGTCTGCAGAAAACCACCAAGCTCAGAGAGCACCAAGGACCCCTGAAGAGACAATGTTGTTGGATGATGGACCAGTGGCCCCTTAGCTCCGGCTTTATTATTTATATAATAACAATGATATGCGTGGTGTGTGCGTGCGTGGGTGTATGATAATACTAAAATTTATATTATGATTACATTTATCTGCCCATCTCGCCTAGAGGTTTAGAAAGCCCCTTTTTGCTTCCCATCAGTCAATAGGGCTGAGCAAGTGAAGCTGGAGGCAGCAAGATTTCCTTCCCTCCACTTTCCCTCGCACTTTACATATGCCCAGAGGCACCGTGCACACTTAGAAGCAGCTGCCCGCCGCCTCCCCGCCCGTCCCTTGTTTCTTCCATCCATAAACCCTCCATTCCAGATTCCACCCGCTGGGATTGCCTCGATGCCTATGCTTTGCGACGTAAAACTGTGCCGAAAGAAATAGACCTTTTTAATGGGATTTTAAAGAATTATCCTCTATCTTATTAGTAACGCCTTATTAATGTTAATAGGGCGAAGGGAAGCCCTTTTGCTGCGACGCGGGGGGAACACAAAAAAACATCACCTAATATTACTGAGGTTTCATTAATAAATACTACACTTTAAAACTCCATTTAAAAGCTTATTTCTTTTTGTGGCTGCTCGCTCAACCTGCGCAGTACGAGGCTTTTTTCCCTTCTTGCGGCAGCGTAGAGCAGAAAGAGGACAGGAAGGTGCCGACGGAGGACTAAAAGCAAACGGACAAGATTCGGCCATGATAGGAAGTTCGATTCCAAATGAACTGGGGGATGGCCATTTGCGACGGACGGGAGGTCGCCATGCCGAGAAGGTCTAGGGGTTAATGCTATGGACGGAAAACGTGCCCTCCTGTGGTCAAAACGGGTATTGCGGCCGCCGAAATAAATAAACCTTTTGAATGGGATTTTAAGGTTATTATTCTCTATCTTTATATTAACGCCTTATTATATTAATAGGGCGACGGGAGGCCCTTTTGCTGAGACCCTGGGGCAGAGTAAGATAACCTAATATTAGTATGGTTTATTACAAAGATAAATAACTTAAAAACGCCAATTTAAAAGGTTTATTTCTTTTGGGGCTGCTGTACCTGCTTGTCCCTTAGCGAGAGATGGCGCGGCCTTCAAAAAGGCCTGAATGATGAATTAAGTTACTTGATAGGTGCTAACTTTAAAGATAAACCTCACCAAACATACATAAATTATTGCTATGGTTAAATTAAAATGAGTGAGATTAGATTTTACCTTCGCTGCTAGTTTTGAAACTGACGCATTTATTAAAATGTTTTATGTCTACCTACATCACACTAATTTCTTGCGCATCTTATTTCTATCTTCCTAGTATGCCCATTCGTGAATATCATTCACTGGGGTGAAAAATAGACAGCTAGTAATTGGGGTGGAAGGTGCCAGGCTAGAAATTGGGGGTGGGGGCTCTGAGTTTTATACCACCTTAGGTATGAGAAACCAGCTTTGGGCCAATTCCTCTCCTAGTCAGCCTAAGTCAACCCTAACCCTAGGGGTTGCTGCATGGCGAAAATAAGAGAAGGAAGGAGCATTAGATATATTGCCGCCTGATTATTTATAAAAAAAGAACAAGGCTGCATTTAAAAACGAAACCAAAAGTCATTGGGTCAGTCACTCCAAAACCAGCTTTGGCCAGTCCACTCCTCTCGGCCCTAGGAAGGAAGCAACGGCAAACCATTTGTCTGAAATGGTAAGGGTTGCCTGCCTAAGCAGGGGTTGGACTAGAAGACCTCCAGGTCCCTTCCAACTCGTATTCTATCTAACCGCAGCTGGGGGGGGGGGAAAACCTTGCCAGAAAACCGCAGGGATTTGGTCAGGCAATGGCCAGGAGTCCGAGACTAAGTGGAAAGCACCAAAATAATATTAAGAATAACAGCAATAACTTACTAAACCCCCCGGCCCCTCCGGTGATCTTTAACTAGAAGGAGTGCGAAACAAAGCCTTGAGTTCATCGGTGCAACGCGTGTCGTGGGAACGCAAACCCTTAGTACCCACGCCGCCCATGAAAGGCGGCGTCGAGCGGCAGTCGGGGAAGCTCCCCTGAAGCCCCCGCCTCCCCTGGCCTTGCTGCAAAGGCAGCAGCGCCGCCGGCTCCACCTTCGCCTTCTCCTTCGCCCTGGGACAGCCTTCTCGGGGCGTCGCCGGGCTGTGACGCCATCAGAAGGCGCGTCCCCTATTTCGGCAGAGAAGCCGAAAGGCACCATAGAGGTAGGAAAGGAGAGCGGAGGAAAGACTGGGCTTTCCGCTCTTGAAACCGTCGAACTTGGGAATCGCCATAGAAATGTAACCAGAGAGCTCGGATGGGAATAGTAGAGCGGCCGGTAGAACCAAGACTTCCGAGTTTGCTGGAGCATATATGGATGAAGACTTTGGATGGAGTTAAGGCGGAAAAATACAATGCAGAAATCTGTATTGTATTGGGGCGGCCCTATATAAAAGCCCCCAGCAAAGGTGGAGTGGTCACAGAGTAGTGCACATCCATTTCCCAGCCAAGCAGGGACAAGTTTAATTCCCTGTAAGCATCCACGTTTTCTCAACCTTTTGGCATTTTTGTGGACTTCAAGTCCCAGAATTCCCCAAGCCTCATGCAGTTTGCAGTCAGTATGGTTTTCCAGGGGAAGCAGGAACTGTATTAAATGGGACTCCACGTTTGACCGCGTCAGAACCACCTCCAAATTTGTCGTCCCCTAAAATTTGCTGGCGACCCCCAAGTGAGCGCAATAAATAAATAAAAACACAAACGTATTTATTTAGCGTATGACACAATACACTCCAATAGTATCTTTTCACTAGCCTCCACTAGTTGTGACACTACTTAGGTTTTACAAAAGCAGCCGAGGCCATTAAGTGGATGCTCCAGTCAGAGCTGAAGAAGCTTCTTGTATGAGAAGCGAAACGTCTTCAAAGAAAATTAAGAAAGTCCAGTTGCCTCCTGAAAAAGCATCTTTGGGACAATTATGACCCGGATGACTGAGAATCTCCATAGACAGTGAGAGACAATGCGTGATACTTAGGACTGGACTAGAAACGGAAGACTGTCGGTTTCTCTTTCCCACCTTAGGCATGAAAGTCAACTGTGGTGGCCTTGGGGTCAGTCCTTCTCTCTTGGTCCTAGTAAGGAGGCAATGCCAAACCACCAGCTTCCCATCATAGCTATCTGCAATTGCATTGACGCACGACCGAACGTGTGCAGCTGGGGCCTGCGCACACCTGCAACATATCGTGTATATCTATCTATCTATCTATCTATCTATCTATCTATCTATCTATCTATCTATCTATCTATCTATCTATCTATCTATCTATCTATCTATCTATCTATCTATCTATCTATCTAATATAAAGTAGGCTGCACTTCAATGGTTAGACTGCCTATTGGTATCTGAACAAAAATCTTTTTAACATTTATATTTTATTGTGTTTTTCTAATCTAGGTGAAATGTTAATATATACTGCTAGTCCATGTATGATATGCCATACGCTAAATAAATAAGTAAACAACCGCCCAATCAAGAAACTACCAGGAACACCTCCATCAACCCTGATAGGACAAGCCACTAAGTATATAAAGAGAGAGCAAATTCGTCTCTCTTCTAGCACTGATGATGTTACCTAGTTGGGTCACGAAACGTCTGCAAGAAAACCACCAAGCTCAGAGAGCACCAAGGACCCCTGAAGAGACAATGTTGTTGGATGATGGACCAAGTGGCTCCTTAGCTCCGGCTTTATTATTTATATAATAACAATGATATGCGTGTGTGTGCGTGCGCGCACGTGAGAGGGTGTATGATAATTACTATATAATTTATATATGATACATTATCTGCCCCATCTCGCCTAGAGGTTTAGAAAGCCCCTTTTAGCTTCCAGTCAGTCATATGGGCTGAGCAAGTGAAGCTGGAGGCAGCCAAGATTCCTTCCCTCCACTTTCCCCTCGCACTTTACATATGCCCAGAGGCACCATGCACACTTAGAAGCAGCTGCCCGCCGGCCTCCCGCCCGTCCCTGTTCTTCCCATCCCTAAAACCCTCCATTCCAGATTCACCCCTGGATTGCCTCGATGCCTATGCTTTGCGACGTAAAACTGTGCCGAAAGAAATAGACCTTTTTTAATGGGATTTTAAAGTTATTATCCTCTATCTTTATTAGTAAACGCCTTATTAATGTTAATAGGGCGAAGGGAAGCCCTTTTGCTGCGACGCGGGGACACAAAAAACATCACCTAATATTACTGAGGTTTCATTAATAAATACTACACTAAAACTCCATTTAAAAAGCTTTATTCTTTTTGTGCTGCTCGGCCTCACCTGCGGCAGTACGAGGCTTTTTCCCTTCTTGCGGCAGCGTAGGCAGAAAAGAGGACAGGAAGGTGCCGACGGATGACTAAAAGCAACGGACAAGATCGGCCATAATAGGAAGGTCGATTCCAATGAACTGGGGGATGGCCAATTTGGACGGACGGGAGGTCGCCATGCCGAGAAAGGTCGTGTTAAGCTATGGACGGAAAAACGTGCCCTCCTGTGTCAAAAGGGTATTGCGGCCGCCGAAATAAATAAACCTTTTGAATGGGATTTTAAGGTTATTTTCTCTATCTTTATATTAACGCCTTATTAATATTAATAGGCGACGGGAGGCCCTTTTGCTGAGACCCTGGGGCAGAGTAAGATAACTATATTAGTAGGTTTTATTAAAAGAATAATAAACTTAAAACGCCATTTAAAAGGTTTATTTCTTTGGTGGCTGCTGTACCTGCTTGTCCCTTAGCGAGAGATGGCGCGGCCTTCAAAAAGGCCGTAATGATGAATTAAGGTTACTTTGATAGGTGCTAACTTTAAAGAAAACCTCACCAAACATACATAAATTTATGCTATGCTTAATATAAAATGAGTGAGATTAGATTTTACCTTCGCTGCTAGTTTTGAAAACTGACGCATTTATTAAAATGTTTTATGTCTACCTTACATCACACTAATTTCTTGCTGCATCTTAGTTTCTAATCTTCCTAGTATGCCCATTAGTGAATATCATTTCATGGGTGAAAAATAGACAGCTAGTCACTTGGGGTGGAAGGTGCCAGGCTAGAAAATTGGGGGTGGGGGCTGAGTTTTAGACCACCTTAGGTATGAGAAACCAGCTTGGGCCAATTCTCTCCTAGTCAGCCTAAGTCTAACCCTAACCCTAGGCTGTTGCTGCATGGCGAAAATAAGAGAAGGAAGGAGCATAGATATATTTGCCGCCTGAGTTATTTATAAAAATAACAAAGGCTGCTAAAAAAATAACAGCAGACAAAAGAAAAAAAGTCATCTGGGTCAGCACTCCAAAAACCAGCTTGGGCCAGTCACTCTTCTCTCGGCCTAGGAAGGAAGCAACGGCAACCATTGTCTGAAATGGTATAGGGTTGCCTGCCTAAGCAGGGGGTTGGACTAGAAGACCTCCAAGGTCCCTTCCAACTCGGTTATTCTATTCTAACCGCAGCTGGGGGGAAACCTTGCCAAGAAACCGCAGGGATTTGGTCAGGCAATGGCCAGGGTCGAGACTAAGTGGAAAGCACCAAATATATTAAGAATAACAGCAATAACTTGCTAAACGCCCGGCTCCCTCCGGTGAGTTACTAGAAGGGAGTGCGAACACAGGCAATTGAGTTCATCGGGCAACGCGGTCGTGGGAACGCAACTCCTAGTACCCACGCCGCCCATGAAAAGCGGCGTCGAGCGGCAGTTCGGGGAAGCTTCCCTGAAGCCCCCGCCTCACCTGGCCTTGATGCAAAGGCAGCAGCGCCGCCGGCTCCACCTTTGCCCTTCGGGGACAGCCTTCTCGGGGCGTCGCCGGGCTGACGCCATCAGAAGGCGCGTCCCCTATTTCGGCAGAGAAGCGGAAAGGCACCATAGAGGTAGGAAAGGAGAGCGGAGGAAGACTGGGCTTTCCCGCTCTTGAAACCGTCGCTCTTGGGAATCGCCATAGATATGTAACAGAGAGCTCGGTGGAAATGGTAGAGCGGCCGGTAGAACCAAGACTTCCGAGTTTGCTGGAGCATATATGGAGGAAGACTTTGGATTGGAGTTAAGGACGGAAAAAAGACAATGCAGAAATCTGGATGTATTGGGGGCGCCCTATATAAAAAGCCCCCGCAAAGGTGGAGTGTCACAGAGTATTGCACATCCATTCCCAGCCAGCAGGGACAAGTTTAATCCTTTAAGTCATCCAGCGTTTCTCAAACTTGGCAATTTTTGTGGACTTCAAGTCCCAGAATTCCCCAGCCTGCATGCAGTTTGCAGGTAACTAAATGGTTTATCCAGGGAAAGCAGGAACTGTATTAAATTGGACTCCAGGGTTGACCGAGTACACCACCTCCAAATTTGTGACGTCCCTAAAATTTGGCAACCCCAAGTGATCGCAATAAATAAATAAAAACACAAACGTATTTTTTAGCGTATGGCACAATACACTCCGATAGTATCTTTCACTAGCCTCCACTAGTTGTGAACTACTTAGGTTTACAAAGCAGCTAAGGCCATTAAGTGATGCTCCAGTCAGAGCTGAAGAAACTTCTGTATGAGAAGCGAAACGTCTTCAAAGAAAATCAAGAAAGTCCAGTTGCCTCCGAAAAAGCATCTTTGGGACAATTATGACCCGGATGACTGAGAATCTCCATAGACAGTGAGAGACAATGCGGGATACTAAGGCACGTGGACTAGAAATCGGAAGACTGTCGGTCTAGTCCCACCTTAGGCATGAAAGTCAACTGTGGGACTTGGGGTCAGTCCTTCTCTCTTTAGTAAGGAGGCAATGCCAAACCACCAGCTTCCCATCATCAAAGCATTCACCGAATGTGTCTGGGGCCTGCAACCGCACTATCGTGTAGATAGCTATCTATCTATCTATCTATCTATCTATCTATCTATCTATCTATCTATCTATCTATCTATCTATCTATCTATCTATCTAATATAAAGGAGGCTGCACTTCAATGGGTAGACGGCCTATTGGTATCTGAACAAAAATCTTTTTAACATTTATATTTTATTGTGTTTTTCTAATCTAGGTGAAATGATTAATATATACTGCAAGTCCATGTATGATATGCCATACGCTAATAAATAAGTAAACACCCCGCCCCAATCAAGAAACTACCAGGAAACACCTCCATCAACCCTGATAGGACAAGCCATAAGTAATAAAGAGAGAGCAAATTCCTCTCTCTTTAGCACTGATGATGTACCTAGTTGGGTCACGAAACGTCTGCAAGAAAACCACCAAGCTCAGAGGCACCAAGGACCCCTGAAGAGACATTGTCGTTGGATGATGGACCAAGTGGCTCCTTAGCTCCGGCTTTATTATTTATATAATAACAATGATATGCGTGTGTGTGTGTGCGCGCACGTGAGAGGGTGTATGATAACAGTATATAATTTATATTATGATGACATTTATCTGCCCCATCTCGCCTAGAGGTTTAGAAAGCCCCTTTTAGCTTCCCAGTCAGTCAATATGGGCTGAACAAGTGAAGCTGGAGGCAGCCGAGATTTCCTTCCCTCCTCTTTCCCCTCGCACTTTACATATGCCCAGAGGCACCATGCACACTTAGAAGCAGCTGCCCGCCGGCCTCCCCGCCCGTCCCTTGTTTCTTCCATCCCTAAACCCTCCATTCCAGATTCACCCGCCTGGGATTGCCTCGATGCCTATGCTTTGCGACGTAAAACTGTGCCGAAAGAAATAGACCTTTTTAATGGGATTTTAAAGTTATTATCCTCTTATCTTTATTAGTAACGCCTTATTAATGTTAATAGGGCGAAGGGAAGACCTTTTGCTGCGACGCGGGGACACAAAAACATCACCTAATATTACTGAGGTTTCATTAATAAATACTACACTTAAAACTCCATTTAAAAGCTTTATTTCTTTTTGCGGCTGCTCGGCTCACCTGCGGCAGTACGAGGCTTTTTTCCCTTCTTGCGGCAGCGTAGAGCAGAAGAGAGGACAGGAAGGTGCCGACGGAAGACTAAAAGCAACGGACAAGACGTCGGCCATAATAGGAAGGTCGATTCCAAATGAACTGGGGGATGGCCAATTTGGACGGACGGGAGGTCGCCATGCCGAGAAGGTCTAGGTGTTAATGCTATGGGACGGAAAAACCTGCCCTCCTGTGGTCAAAACGGGTATTGCGGCCGCCGAAATAAATAAACCTTTTGAATGGGATTTTAAGGTTATTCTTCTCTATCTTTATTATTAACGCCTTATTAATATTAATAGGGCGACGGGAGGCCCTTTTGCTGAGACCCTGGGGCAGAGTAAGATAACCTAATATTAGTATGGTTTTATTAACAAAGAATAATAAACTTAAAATGCCATTTAAAAGGTTTATTTCTTTTGGTGGCTGCTGTACCCTCTTGTTCCCTTAGCGAGAGATGGCGGCGGCCTTCAAAGGCCTTATGAGAATTAAGGTTACTTTATAGGTGCTTAACTTTAAAGATAACTCACCAACTACATAAATTTATTGCGATGGTTTAATATTAAAATGATGAGATAGATTTTTACCATTCCCTGCTAAAAGTTTTTGAAACCTGACTGGCATTTTTTAAAATGTTTTAATGTCTACTACATCACACTAAGTTCTGCTGCTCTAGTTTCTAATCTTCCTAGTATGCCCATTCGTGAATATCATTTCACTGGGGTGAAAAATAGACAGCTAGTCAATTGGGGTGGAAGGTGCCAGGCTAGAAATTGGGGGTGGGGGCTGAGTTTTAGTACCACCTTAGGTATGAGAAACCAGCTTTGGGCCAATTCCTCTCCTAGTCAGCCTAAGTCTAACCCTAACCCTAGGGCTGTTGCTGCATGGCGAAAATAAGAGAAGGAAGGAGCATTCATTTGCCGCCTTGAGTTATTTATTAAAAAATAACAAAGGCTGCATTAAAAAAATACGCAAAATTTAGAGCGGCTTTGGTCTAGTCGTGGTTAAGGCAGCAGACTAGAAAGTGGGAGGCTGTGAGTTCTAATCTTACTTTTAGAGGCAGAAAAGTCATCTGGGTCAGTCACTCCAAAACCAGCTTTGGGCCAGTCACTCTCTCTCGGCCCTAGGAAGGAAGCAACGGCAAACCATTTGTCTGAAATGGTATAGGGTTGCCTGCCTAAGCAGGGGGTTGGACTAGAAGACCTCCAAGGTCCCTTCCAACTCGGTTTTTACTTCTATTCTAACCGAGCAGGGGGGGGGGGGGAAACCTTGCCAAGAAAACCGCAGGGATTTGGTCGGGCAATGGCCAGGAGTCGAGACTAAGTGGAAAGCACCAAATAATATTAACAATAACAGCAATAACTTACTAAACGCCCGGCTCCCTCCGGTGATGTTACTAGAAGGGAGTGCGAACACAGGCAATTGAGTTCATCGGGCAACGCGTGTCGTGGGAACGCAACTCCTAGTACCCACGCCGCCCATGAAAAGGCGGCGTCGAGCGGCAGATTCGGGGAAGCTTCCCTGAAGCCCCCGCCTCACCTAGCCTTGCTGCAAAGGCAGCAGCGCCGCCGACTCCACCTTTGCCTTCTCCTTCGCCCCGGGACATCCTTCTCGGGGCGTCGCCGGGCTGTGACACCATCAGAAGGCGCGTCCCCTATTTCGGCAGAGAAGCCGAAAGGCACCATAGAGGTAGGAAAGGAGAGCGGAGGAAAGACTGGGCTTTCCCCTCTTGAAACCGTCGAACTTGGGAATCGCCATAGAAATGTAACCAGAGAGCTCGGATGGAAATAGTAGAGCGGCCGGTAGAACCAAGACTTCCGAGTTTGCTGGAGCATATATGGAGGAAGACTTTGGATTGGAGTTAAGGACGGAAAAAAAGACAATGCAGAAATCTGGATTGTATTGGGGGCGCCTATATAAAAGCCCCCCGCAAAGGTGGAGTGTCACAGAGTATTGCACATCCATTCCCAGCCAGCAGGGGACAAGTTTAATCCCTGTAAGTATCCAGCGTTCTCAAACTTGGCAATTTTTGTGGACTTCAAGTCCAGAATTCCCCAGCCTGCATGCAGTTTGCAGGTAACTAAATGGTTTATCCAGGGAAAGCAGGAACGTATTAAATGGACTCCAGGGTTGACCGAGTACACACCTCCAAATTTGTGACGTCCCCTAAAATTTGCTGGCAACCCCAATGATCGCAAATAATAAAATAAAAACACAAACGTATTTATTTAGCGTATGGCACAATACACTCCGATAGTATCTTTCACTAGCCTCCACTAGTTGTGACACTGCTTAGGTTTTACAAAAGCAGCCAAGGCCATAAGTGATGCTCCAGTCAGAGCTGAAGAACCTTCTGTATGAGAAGCGAAACGTCTTCAAAGAAAATCAAGAAAGTCAGTTGCCTCCTGAAAAAGCATCTTTGGGACAATTATGACCCGGATGACTGAGAATCTCCATAGACAGTGAGAGACAATGCGGGATACTTAAGGCACTGGATAGAAATCGGAAGACTGTCGGTTCTAGTCCCACCTTAGGCATGAAAGTCAACTGTGGTGACCTTGTGGTCAGTCCTTCTCTCGGTCTAGTTGGTCCCATCATCCTATTGCATAAGGCAGTGCACATATCTGCTAATCTACTATCAGTTCGATCATTATCTATCTATCTATCATATCTATCTATATCTATCTATCTATCTATCTATCTATCTATCTAATATAAAGGATGCTGCGCTTCAATGGTTAGACGGCCTATTGTTATCTGAACAAAAATCTTTTTAACATTTATATTTTATGGTGTTTTTCTAATCTAGGTGAAATGTTAATATATACTGCAAGTCCTGTATGATATGCCATACGCTAAATAAATAAGTAAACAACCGCCCAATCAAGAAACTACCAGGAACACCTCCATCAACCCTGATAGGACAAGCCACTAAGTATATAAAGAGAGAGCAAATTCCTCTCTCTTCTAGCACTGATGATGTTACCTAGTTGGGTCACGAAACGTCTGCAAGAAAACCACCAAGCTCAGAGAGCACCAAGGACCCCTGAAGAGACAATGTTGTTGGATGATGGACCAAGTGGCTCCTTAGCTCCGGCTTTATTATTTATATACTAACAATGATATGCGTGTGTGTGTGTGCGCGCACGTGAGAGGGTGTATGATAACAGTATATAATTTATATTATGATGACATTTATCTGCCCCATCTCGCCTAGAGGTTTAGAAAGCCCCTTTTAGTGCTTCCCAGTCAGTCAATATGGGTGAGCAAGTGAAGCTGGAGGCAGCCAAGATTTCCTTCCCTCCTCTTCCCCCTCGCACTTTACATATGCCCAGAGGCACCGTGCACACTTAGAAGCAGCTGCCGCCGGCCTCCCCGCCCGTACTTGTTTCTTCCATCCCTAAACCCTCCATTCCAGATTCACCCGCCTGGGATTGCCTCGATGCCTATGCTTTGCGACGTAAAACTGTGCGAAAGAAATAGACCTTTTTAATGGATTTTAAAGTTATTATCCTCTATTATTAGTAACGCCTATTAATGTTAATAGGCGAAGGGAAGCCCTTGCGCGACGCGGGGACACAAAAACATCACCTAATATTACTGAGGTTTCATTATAAAATACTACACTTAAAACTCCATTTAAAAGCTTTATTTCTTTTTGTGGCTGCTCGGCTCACCTGCGGCAGTACGAGGCTTTTTCCCTTCTTGCGCAGCGTAGAGCAGAAAGAGGACAGGAAGGTGCCGACGGATGACTAAAAGCAACGGACAAGAATTCGGCCATAATAGGAAGGTCGATTCCAAATGAATGGGGGATGGCCAATTTGGACGGACGGAGGTCGCCATGCCGAGAAGGTCTAGGTGTTAATGCTAGGGACGGAAAAACGTGCCCTCCTGTGGTCAAAACGGGTATTGCGGCCGCCGAAATAAATAAACCTTTGAATGGGATTTTAAGGTTATTATCTCTATCTTTATTATTAACGCCTTATTAATATTAATAGGGCGACGGAGCCCTTTTGCTGCGACCCTGGGGCAGAGTAAGATAACCTAATATTAGTAAGGTTTTATTAATAAAGAATAATAAACTTAAAACGCATTTAAAAGGTTTATTTCTTTTGGTGGCTGCTGTACCTGCTTGTCCCTTAGCGAGAGATGGCGCGGCCTTCAAAAAGGCCTGTAATGATGAACTAAGGTTACTTTGATAGGTGCTAACTTTAAAGATAAACCTCACCAAACATACATAAATTTATTGCTATGCTTAATATTAAAATGAGTGGGATTAGATTTTACCTTCGCTGCTAGTTTTGAAACTGACGCATTTATTAAAATGTTTTATGTCTACCTACATCACACTAATTTCTTGCTGCATCTTAGTTTCTAATCTTCCTAGTATGCCCATTCGTGAATATCATTTCACTGGGGTGAAAAATAGACAGCTAGTCAATCGGGGTGGAAGGTGCCAGGCTAGAAATTGGGGGTGGGGGCTGAGTTTTAGTACCACCTTAGGTATGAGAAACCAGCTTTGGGCCAATTCCACTCCTAGTCAGCCTAAGTCTAACCCTAACCCTAGGGCTGTTGCTGCATGGCGAAAATAAGAGAAGGAAGGAGCATTAGATATATTTGCCGCCTTGAGTTATTTATAAAAAAATAACAAAGGTTGCATTAAAAAAATACGCAAAATTTAGAGCGGCTTTGGTCTAGTCGTGGTTAAGGCAGCAGACTAGAAAGTGGGAGGCTGTGAGTTCTAATCTTGCTTTTAGAGGCAGAAAAGTCCTCTGGGTCAGTCACTCCAAAACCAGCTTTGGGCCAGTCACTCTCTCTCGGCCCTAGGAAGGAAGCAACGGCAAACCATTTGTCTGAAATGGTATAGGGTTGCCTGCCTAAGCAGGGGGTTGGACTAGAAGACCTCCAAGGTCCCTTCCAACTCGGTTTATTCTATTCTAACCGCAGCTGGGGGGAAAACCTTGCCAAGAAAAACCGCAGGGATTTGGTCAGGCAATGGCCAGGAGTCGAGACTAAGTGGAAAGCACCAAATAATATTAAGAATAACAGCAATAACTTGCTAAACGCCCGGCTCCTCCGGTGTGTTACTAGAAGGGAGTGCGAACACAGGCAATTGAGTTCATCGGGCAACGCGTGTCGTGGGAAACGCAACTTCCTAGTACCCACGCCGCCCATGAAAAGGCGCGTCGAGCGGCAGATTCGGGGAAGTTCCCTGAAGCCCCGCCTCACCTGCCTTGATGCAAAGGCAGCAGCGCCGCCGGCTCCACTTTGCCTCTCCTTGCCGCGGGACAGCCTTCTCGGGGCGTCGCCGGGCTGTGACGCCATCAGAAGGCGTCCCTATTTCGGCAGAGAAGCCGAAAGGCACCATAGAGGTAGGAAAGGAGAGCGGAGGCAGACTGGCTTTCCCCTCTTGAAACCGTCTCTTGGGAATCGCCATAGATATGTAACCAGAGAGTCGGTGGAAAATGGTAGAGCGGCCGGTAGAACCAAGACTTCCGAGTTTGCTGGAGCATATGGAGGAAGACTTTGGATTGGAGTTAAGGACGCAAAAGACAATTGCAGAATCTGGATTGTAATGGGGGCGCCCTATATGAAAAGCCCCCCGCAAGGTGGAGTGTCACAGAGTATTGCAACTCCATTCCCAGCCAGCAGGGGACAAGTTTAATCCCTGTAAGTCATCCAGCGTTTCTCAAACTTGGCAATTTTTGTGGACTTCAGTCCCAGAATTCCCCAGCCTGCATGCAGTTTGCAGGTAACTAAATGGTTTATCCAGGGAAAGCAGGAACTGTATTCAATTGGACTCCAGGGTTGACCGAGTACACCACCTCCAAATTTGTGACGTCCCCTAAAATTTGCTGGCAACCCCCAAGTGATCGCAATAAATAAATAAAAACACAAACGTATATATTTAGCGTATGGCACAATACACTCCGATAGTATCTTTTCACTAGCCTCCACTAGTTGTGACACTGCTTAGGTTTTACAAAAGCAGCCAAGGCCATTAAGTGATGCTCCAGTCAGAGCTGAAGAGCCTTCTTGTATGAGAAGCGAAACGTCTTCAAAGAAAATCAAGAAAGTCCAGTTGCCTCCTGAAAAAGCATCTTTGGGACAATTATGACCCGGATGACTGAGAATCTCCATAGACAGCGAGAGACAATGCGGGATACTTAAGGCACGGGACTAGAAATCGGAAGACTGTCGGTTCTAGTCCCACCTTAGGCATGAAAGTCAACTGTGGTGACCTTGGGGTCAGTCCTTCTCTCTTGGTCCTAGTAAGGAGGCAATGCCAAACCATTAGCTTCCCATCAGTGCTATCTGTAATTGCATTGACGCATGACCGAATGTGTGCAGCTGGGGCCTGCGCACACCTGCAACATATCGTGTAGATCTATCTATCTATCTATCTATCTATCTATCTATCTAATCTATCATCTATCTATCTATCCTATCTATCTATCTATCTATCTATCATATATCTATCTATCTATCTATCTTCTTATCTTCTATCTAATATAAGGAGGCTGCAACTTCAAAATGTTTTAGACGCCTATTTGTATCTGAACAAAAATCTTTTTAACATTTATATTTTATGTGTTTTCTAATTCAAGTGAAATTTATATAGCCTGCTAGTCCATGTATGATATGTACCATAACGCTAATAATAAGTAAACACCGCTCCAAATCAAGAAACTTCCAGGAACAACCTCCTCCTCCCTGATAGGACAAGCCACTAAGTATATAAAGAGAGAGCAAATTCCTCTCTCTTCTAGCACTGATGATGTTACCTAGTTGGGTCACGAAACGTCTGCAAAAAAACCACCAAGCTCAGAGAGCACCAAGGACCCCTGAAGAGACAATGTTGTTGGATGATGGACCAAGTGGCCCCTTTAGCTCCGGCTTTATTATTCATATAACAACAATGATATGCGTGTGTGTGTGTGTGCGCGCGTGAGGAGGGTGTATGATAGATACTATAATATATTTTATATTATGATTGACATTTATATGACTGCCGCCAGGTCTCGCCTGGAGGTTAGAAGCCACCTTTTACTTCAGTCAGTCAATATGGGCTGAGCAAGTGAAGCTGGAGGCAGCCAAGATTTCCTTCCCTCCACTTTCCCCTCGCACTTTACATATGCCCAGAGGCACCGTGCACACTTAGAAGCAGCTGCCCGCCGGCCTCCCCGCCCGTCCCTTGTTTCTTCCATCCCTAAACCCTCCATTCCAGATTCACCCGCCTGGGATTGCCTCGATGCCTATGCTTTGTGACGTAAAACTGTGCCGAAAGAAATAGACCTTTTTAATGGGATTTTAAAGTTATTATCCTCTATCTTTATTAGTAACGCCTTATTAATGTTAATAGGGCGAAGGGAAGCCCTTTTGCTGCGACGCGGGGACACAAAAACATCACCTAATATTACTGAAGTTTCATTAATAAATACTACACTTAAAACTCCATTTAAAAGCTTTATTTCTTTTTGTGGCTGCTCGGCTCACCTGCGGCAGTCCGAGGCTTTTTTCCCTTCTTGCGGCAGCGTAGAGCAGAAAAGAGGACAGGAAGGTGCCGACGGATGACTAAAAGCAACGGATAAGAATTCGGCCATAATAGGAAGGTCGATTCCAAATGAACTGGGGGATGGCCAATTTGGACGGACGGGAGGTCGCCATGCCGAGAAGGTCTAGGTGTTAATGCTATGGGACGGAAAAACCTGCCCTCCTGTGGTCAAAACGGGTATTGCGGCCGCCGAAATAAATAAACCTTTTGAATGGGATTTTAAGGTTATTATTCTCTATCTTTATTATTAACGCCTTATTAATATTAATAGGGCGACGTGAGGCCCTTTTGCTGCGACCCTGGAGCAGAGTAAGATAACCTAATATTAGTAAGGTTTTATTAATAAAGAATAATAAACTTAAAACGCCATTTAAAAGGTTTATTTCTTTTGGTGGCTGCTGTACCTGCTTGTCCCTTAGCGAGAGATGGCGCGGCCTTCAAAAAGGCCTGTAATGATGAATTAAGGTTACTTTGATAGGTGCTAACTTTAAAGATAAACCTCACCAAACATACATAAATTTATTGCTATGCTTAATATTAAAATGAGTGGGATTAGATTTTACCTTCGCTGCTAGTTTTGAAACTGACGCATTTATTAAAATGTTTTATGTCTACCTACATCACACTAATTTCTTGCTGCATCTTAGTTTCTAATATTCCTAGTATGCCCATTCGTGAATATCATTTCACTGGGGTGAAAAATAGACAGCTAGTCAATTGGGGTGGAAGGTGCCAGGCTAGAAATTGGGGGTGGGGGCTGAGTTTTAGTACCACCTTAGTTATTAGAACCCAGCTTTGTTCCACTTTCCTCTCCTAGTCAGCCTAATTTAACCCTAAACCCTAGGTGTTGCTGCATGGGCGAAAATAAGGAAGGAAGGAGCATTAGATATAGTGCCCGCCTTGAGTTATTTATAAAATAACAGCTGGATTAAAAAAATCATGCAAATTTAGAGCGGCTTGGTCTCGTCCGTGTTAAGGCAGCCGACTAGAAATTGTGAGGCTGTGGGTTTTCTAATTTTGCTTTTAGAGGCAGAAAAAGTCATCTGGACAGTCACTCCAAAACCAGCTTTGGCCGTCACTCTCTCTCGGCCCTAGGAAGGCAGCAACACGGCAACCATTTTTGTTCTGAAATAGGTATAAGGGTTGCCTGCTAATCATGGGTTTTGGACTATAAGACCTCCAAGGTCCCTTCCAACTTTCGGTTATTCTATTCTAACCGAGCTGGGGGGGGTGGAAACCTTGCCAAGAAAACCGCAGGGATTTGGTCGGCAAATGGCAGGAGTCGAGAACTAAGTGGAAATCACCGAAAGATATTAAGAATACCGCAATAACTTCTAAACCCCGGCTACCTCCGGTGATGTACTAAAGGGAGTGCGAACACAGGCAATTGAGTCATCGGGCACGCGTGTCGTGGTGAACGCACTCCTAGTCCCCACGCCGCCCAGGAAAAGGCGGCGTCGAGCGGCAGATTCGGGGAAGCTTCCCTGAAGCCCCCGCCTCACCTGGCCTTGCTGCAAAGGCAGCAGCGCCGCCGGCTCCACCTTTGCCTTCTCCTTCGCCCTGGGACAGCCTTCTCGGGGCGTCGCCGGGCTGTGACACCATCAGAAGGCGCGTCCCCTATTTCGGCAGAGAAGCCGAAAGGCACCATAGAGGTAGGAAAGGAGAGCGGAGGAAAGACTGGGCTTTCCGCTCTTGAAACCGTCGAACTTGGGAATCGCCATAGAAATGTAACCAGAGAGCTCGGATGGAAATGTTAGAGCGGCCGGTAGAACCAAGACTTCCGAGTTTGCTGGAGCATATATGGAGGAAGACTTTGGATTGGAGTTAAGGACGGAAAAAAGACAATGCAGAAATCTGAATTGTATTGGGGGCGCCCTATATAAAAGCCCCCCGCAAAGGTGGAGTGTCACAGAGTATTGCACATCCATTCACAGCCAGCAGGGGACAAGTTTAATCCCTGTAAGTCATCCAGCGTTTCTCAAACTTGGCAATTTTTGTGGACTTCAAGTCCCAGAATTCCCCAGCCTGCATGCAGTTTGCAGGTAACTAAATGGTTTATCCAGGGAAAGCAGGAACTGTATTAAATTGGACTCCAGGGTTGACCGAGTACACCACCTCCAAATTTGTGACGTCCCCTAAAATTTGCTGGCAACCCCCAAGCGATCGCAATAAATAAATAAAAACACAAAACGTATTTATTTAGCGTATGGCACAATACACTCCGATAGTATCTTTTCACTAGCCTCCACTAGTTGTGACATTGCTTAGGTTTTACAAAAGCAGCCAAGGCCATTAAGTGATGCTCCAGTCAGAGCTGAAGAACCTTCTTGTATGAGAAGCGAAACGTCTTCAAAGAAAATCAAGAAAGTCCAGTTGCCTCCTGAAAAAGCATCTTTGGGACAATTATGACCCGGATGACTGAGAATCTCCATAGACAGCGAGAGACAATGCGGGATACTTAAGGCACGGGACTAGAAATCGGAAGACTGTCGGTTCTAGTCCCACCTTAGGCATGAAAGTCAACTGTGGTGACCTTGGGGTCAGTCCTTCTCTCTTGGTCCTAGTAAGGAGGCAATGCCAAACCATTAGCTTCCCATCATTGCTATCTGTAATTGCATTGACGCATGACCGAATGTGTGCAGCTGGGGCCTGCGCACACCTGCAACATATCGTGTAGATCTATCTATCTATCTATCTATCTATCTATCTATCTAACCTATCTATCTATCTATCTATCTATCTATCTATCTATCTATCTAGTATCTATCTATCTATCTATCTATCTATCTATCTATCTATCTATCTAATATAAAGGAGCTGCATCATGGTAGACGGCCTATTGGTATCTGAACAAAAATCCTTTTAACATTTTATTTTATTGTGTTTTTCTAATCTAGGTGAAATGTTAATATATACTGCAAGTCCATGTATGATATGCCATACGCTATAAATAAATAAGAAACAACACGCCCAATCAAGAAACTACCAGGAACACCTCCATCAACCCTGATAGGACAAGCCACTAAGTATATAAAGAGAGAGCAAATTCCTCTCTCTTCTAGCCTGTGATGTTACTAGTTGGGTCACGAAACGTCTGCAGAAAACCACCAAGCTCAGAGAGCACCAAGGACCCCTGAAGAGACAATGTTGTTGGATGATGGACCAGTGGCCCCTTAGCTCCGGCTTTATTATTTATATAATAACAATGATATGCGTGGTGTGTGCGTGCGTGGGTGTATGATAATACTAAAATTTATATTATGATTACATTTATCTGCCCATCTCGCCTAGAGGTTTAGAAAGCCCCTTTTTGCTTCCCATCAGTCAATAGGGCTGAGCAAGTGAAGCTGGAGGCAGCAAGATTTCCTTCCCTCCACTTTCCCTCGCACTTTACATATGCCCAGAGGCACCGTGCACACTTAGAAGCAGCTGCCCGCCGCCTCCCCGCCCGTCCCTTGTTTCTTCCATCCATAAACCCTCCATTCCAGATTCCACCCGCTGGGATTGCCTCGATGCCTATGCTTTGCGACGTAAAACTGTGCCGAAAGAAATAGACCTTTTTAATGGGATTTTAAAGAATTATCCTCTATCTTATTAGTAACGCCTTATTAATGTTAATAGGGCGAAGGGAAGCCCTTTTGCTGCGACGCGGGGGGAACACAAAAAAACATCACCTAATATTACTGAGGTTTCATTAATAAATACTACACTTTAAAACTCCATTTAAAAGCTTATTTCTTTTTGTGGCTGCTCGCTCAACCTGCGCAGTACGAGGCTTTTTTCCCTTCTTGCGGCAGCGTAGAGCAGAAAGAGGACAGGAAGGTGCCGACGGAGGACTAAAAGCAAACGGACAAGATTCGGCCATGATAGGAAGTTCGATTCCAAATGAACTGGGGGATGGCCATTTGCGACGGACGGGAGGTCGCCATGCCGAGAAGGTCTAGGGGTTAATGCTATGGACGGAAAACGTGCCCTCCTGTGGTCAAAACGGGTATTGCGGCCGCCGAAATAAATAAACCTTTTGAATGGTATTTTAAGGTTATTATTCTCTATCTTTATTATTAACGCCTTATTAATATTAATAGGGCGACGGGAGGCCCTTTTGCTGAGACCCTGGGGCAGAGTAAGATAACCTAATATTAGTATGGTTTTATTAACAAAGAATAATAAACTTAAAACGCCATTTAAAAGGTTTATTTCTTTTGGGGGCTGCTGTACCTGCTTGTCCCTTAGCGAGAGATGGCGCGGCCTTCAAAAAGGCCTGTAATGATGAACTAAGGTTACTTTGATAGGTGCTAACTTTAAAGATAAACCTCACCAAACATACATAAATTTATTGCTATGCTTAATATTAAAATGAGTGGGATTAGATTTTACATTCGCTGCTAGTTTTTGAAACTGATGACTGCATTTATTAAAAATGTTTTTATGTTACCTACATCACACTATTTCTTGCTGCATCTTTTTCTAATCTTCCATTATGCCCAGTCTGACTATCATTTCACTGGGTTAACAAATAGAACCAATCTATCAATTGGGGTGGAGGTGCAGGCTAGAATTGGGGGGTGGGGGGCTGATTTTTAGTACCACCTTAGGTATTGAGAAACCGCGTGTGAGGGCCAATTCCTCTCCTAGTCAGCCTAAGTCTAAACCTAACCCTAGGGCTGTTGCTGCATGGCGAAAATAAGAGAAGGAAGGAGCATTAGATATATTTGCCGCCTTGAGTTCTTTATAAAAATAACAAAGGCTGGATTAAAAAAATATGCAAAATTTAGAGCGGCTTTGGTCTAGTCGTGGTTAAGGCAGCAGACTAGAAAGTGGGAGGCTGTGAGTTCTAATCTTGCTTTTAGAGGCAGAAAAGTCATCTGGGTCAGTCACTCCAAAACCAGCTTTGGGCCAGTCACTCTCTCTCGGCCCTAGGAAGGAAGCAACGGCAAACCATTTGTCTGAAATGGTATAGGGTTGCCTGCCTAAGCAGGGGGTTGGACTAGAAGACCTCCAAGGTCCCTTCCAACTCGGTTATTCTATTCTAACCGCAGCTGGGGGGGGGGGGAAACCTGGCCAAGAAAACCGCAGGGATTTGGTCAGGCAGTGGCCAGGAGTCGAGACTAAGTGGAAAGCACCAAATAATATTAACAATAACAGCAATAACTTACTAAACGCCCGGCTCCCTCCGGTGATGTTACTAGAAGGGAGTGCGAACACAGGCAATTGAGTTCATCGGGCAACGCGTGTCGTGGGAACGCAACTCCTAGTACCCACGCCGCCCATGAAAAGGCGGCGTCGAGCGGCAGATTCGGGGAAGCTTCCCTGAAGCCCCCGCCTCACCTGGCCTTGCTGCAAAGGCCGACATCGCCGCCGGCTCCCCTTTGCCTTCTTCCTTCGCCCTGGGCAAGCCTTCTCGTGCGTCGGCCGGTCTGGTGACGCCATCAGAGTCGCGTCCCCTATTTTCGCAGAGAAGCCGGAAAGGCACCCTAGTAGGAAAGGAAGAGCGGAGCAAGACTGGGCTTTCCGCTCTTGAAACCGTTAACTTGGGAATCGCCATAGAAATGTACCCAGGAGCTCGATGGAAATGGTAGAGCGGCCGGTAGAACCAAGACTTCCGAGTTTGCTGGAGCATATATGGAGGAAGACTTTGGATTGGAGTTAAGGACGAAAAAAAGACAATGCAGAAATCTGGATTGTATTGGGGGCGCCCTATATA
Organism: Azemiops feae; assembly: GCA_023970755.1. Taxonomy (NCBI): domain Eukaryota; kingdom Metazoa; phylum Chordata; class Lepidosauria; order Squamata; family Viperidae; genus Azemiops; species Azemiops feae. Next base: position 41,689 of record JALGBA010001992.1, read on the forward strand.
AAAGCCCCCCGCAAAGGTGGAGTGTCACAGAGTATTGCACATCCATTCCCAGCCAGCAGGGGACAAGTTTAATCCCTGTAAGTCATCCAGCGTTTCTCAAACTTGGCACTTTTTGTGGACTTCAAGTCCCAGAATTCCCCAGCCTGCATGCAGTTTGCAGGTAACTAAATGGTTTATCCAGGGAAAGCAGGAACTGTATTAAATTGGACTCCAGGGTTGACCGAGTACACCACCTCCAAATTTGTGACGTCCCCTAAAATTTGCTGGCAACCCCCAAGCGATCGCAATAAATAAATAAAAACACAAACGTATTTATTTAGCGTATGGCACACTACACTCCGATAGTATCTTTTCACTAGCCTCCACTAGTTGTGACACTGCTTAGGTTTTACAAAAGCAGCCAAGGCCATTAAGTGATGCTCCAGTCAGAGCTGAAGAACCTTCTTGTATGAGAAGCGAAACGTCTTCAAAGAAAATCAAGAAAGTCCAGTTGCCTCCTGAAAAAGCATCTTTGCGACAATTATGACCCGGATGACTGAGAATCTCCATAGACAGTGAGAGACAATACTTAAGGCACTGGACTAGAAATCGGAAGACTATCGGTTCTAGTCCCACCTTAGGCATGAAAGTCAACTGTGGTGACCTTGGGGTCAGTCCTTCTCTCTTGGTCCTAGTAAGGAGGCAATGCCAAACCACCAGCTTCCCATCATAGCTATCTGCAATTGCATTGACGCACGACCGAACGTGTGCAGCTGGGGCCTGCGCACACCTGCAACATATCGTGTATATCTATCTATCTATCTATCTATCTATCTATCTATCTATCTATCTATCTATCTATATATCTATCTATCTATCTATCTATCTATCTATCTATCATCTATCTATCTATCTATCTATCTATCTATCTATCTATCTATCTATCTATCTATCTATCTATCTATCTATCTATCTATCTATCTATCTATCTATCTATCTATCTATCTATCTATCTATCTATCTATGTAATATAAAGGATGCTGCGCTTCAATGGTTAGATGGCCTATTGGTATCTGACAAAAATCTTTTTAACATTTATATTTTATTGTGTTTTTCTAATCTAGGGTGAAATGTTAAATATAATGCCAGTCCATGATGATATGCCAACGCTAAATAAATAGTAAACAACCGCCCAATCAAGAAACTACCAGGAACCACTCCATCAACCCTGATAGGACAAGCCCTAAGTATATAAAGAGAGAGCAAATTCCTCTCTCTTCTAGCACTGAGGATGTTCTAGTTGGGTCACGAAACGTCTGCAAGAAAACCACCAAGCTCAGAGAGCACCAAGGACCCCTGAAGAGACAATGTTGTTGGATGATGGACCAAGTGGCCCTTAGCTCCGGCTTGATTATTATATAATAATAACAATGATGCGTGTGTGGTGTGCGCGCACGTGAGCGGGTGTATGATAATACTATATAATTATATTATGATGACATTTATCTGCCCCATCTCGCCTAGAGTTTAGAAAGCCCCTTTTTAGCTTCCCATCAGTCAATATGGGCTGAGCAAGTGAAGCTGGAGGCAGCCGAGATTCCTTCCCTCCTCTTTCCCCTCGCACTTTACATATGCCCAGAGGCACCATGCACACTTAGAAGCAGCTGCCCGCCGCCTCCCCGCCCGTCCTTTTTCTCCATCCCTAAACACTCCATTCCAGATTCACCCGCCTGGGATTGCCTCGATGCCTATGCTTTGCGACGTAAAACTGTGCCGAAAGAAATAGAACTTTTTAATGGGATTTTAAAGTTATTATCCTCTATCTTTATTAGTAACGCCTTATTAATGTTAATAGGGCGAAGGGAAGCCCTTTTGCTGCGACGCGGGGACACAAAAACATCACCTAATATTACTGAGGTTTCATTAATAAATACTACACTTAAAACTCCATTTAAAAGCTTTATTTCTTTTTGCGGCTGCTCGGCTCACCTGCGGCAGTACGAGGCTTTTTTCCCTTCTTGCGGCCGCGTAGAGCAGAAGAGAGGACAGGAAGGTGCCGACGGATTACTAAAAGTCACGGACAAGAATTCGGCCATAATAGGAAGGTCGATTCCAAATGAACTGGGGGATGGCCAATTTGGACGGACGGGAGGTCGCCATGCAGAGAAGGTCTAGGTGTTAATGCTATGGGACGGAAAAACCTGCCCTCCTGTGGTCAAAACGGGTATTGCGGCCGCCGAAATAAATAAACCTTTTGAATGGGATTTTAAGGTTATTATTCTCTATCTTTATTATTAACGCCTTATTAATATTAATAGGGCGACGGGAGGCCCTTTTGCTGAGACCCTGGGGCAGAGTAAGATAACCTAATATTAGTATGGGTTTATTAACAAAGAATAATAAACTTAAAACGACATTTAAAAGGTTTATTTCTTTTTGGTGGCTGCTGTACCTGCTTGTCCCCCCTTAGCGAAGATGGCCGCGGCCTCAAAAGGCCTGTAAATGATGAATTAAGGTTCTTTGATATAGGTGCTTAACTTTAAAGTAAACCTCACCAAACATACTAATTTATTGCTATGGTTAGTAGTAAAATGGTGAGATTAGATTTACCTTCGCTGCCTAGTTTTTGAAACTGAACTGCCGCATTATTAAAATGTTTTATGTCCTACGCTAAAATCACCTATTTCGTGCTGAATCTTAGTTTCTATCTTCCTAGTATGCCCAGTCGTGAATATCATTTCACGGGGTTGAAAAATAGACAGCTAGTCAATTGGGGTGGAAGGTGCCAGGCTAGAAATTGGGGGGTGGGGGCTGAGTTTTAGTACCACCTTAGGTATGAGAAACCAGCTTTGGGCCAATTCCTCTCCTAGTCAGCCTAAGTCTAACCCTAACCCTAGGGCTGTTGCTGCATGGCGAAAATAAGAGAAGGAAGGAGCATTAGATATATTTGCCGCCTTGAGTTATTTATAAAAATAACAAAGGCTGGATTAAAAAAATATGCAAAAATTAGAGCGGCTTTGGTCTAGTCGTGGTTAAGGCAGCAGACTAAAAGTGGAGGCTGTGGTTCGAATTTTGCTTTTAGAGGCAAAGTCATCTGGGTCAGTCACTCCAAAACCAGCTTTGGGCCAGTCACTCTCTCTCGGCCCTAGGAAGGAAGCAACGGCAAACCATTTGTCTGAAATGGTATAGGGTTGCCTGCCTAAGCAGGGGGTTGGACTAGAAGACCTCCAAGGTCCCTTCCAACTCCGTTATTCAGCTGGGGGGAAAAACCTTGCCAAGAAAACCGCAGGGATTTGGTCAGGCAATGGCCAGGAGTCGAGACTAAGTGGAAAGCACCAAATAATATTAAGAATAACAGCAATAACTTGCTAAACGCCCGGCTCCCTCCGGTGCTGTTACTAGAAGGGAGTGAGAACACAGGTCAATTTTAGTTCATCGGGCAACGCGTGTCGTGGAACGCAACTCCTAGTACCCACGCCGCCCATGAAAAGGCCGGCTTCCGAGCGGCAGATTCGGGGAAGCTTCCCTGAAGCCCCCGCCTCACCTAGCCTTGCTGCAAAGGCAGCAGCGCCGCCGACTCCACCTTTGCCTTCTCCTTCGCCCCGGGACAGCCTTCTCGGGGCGTCGCCGGGCTGTGACACCATCAGAAGGCGCGTCCCCTATTTCGGCAGAGAAGCCGAAAGGCACCATAGAGGTAGGAAAGGAGAGCGGAGGAAAGACTGGGCTTTCCCCTCTTGAAACCGTCGAACTTGGGAATCGCCATAGAAATGTAACCAGAGAGCTCGGATGGAAATGGTAGAGCGGCCGGTAGAACCAAGACTTCCGAGTTTGCTGGAGCATATATGGAGGAAGACTTTGGATTGGAGTTAAGGACGGAAAAAAGACAATGCAGAAATCTGGATTGTATTGGGGGCGCCCTATATAAAAGCCCCCCGCAAAGTTGGAGTGTCACAGAGTATTGCACATCCATTCCCAGCCAGCAGGGGACAAGTTTAATCCCTGTAAGTCATCCAGCGTTTCTCAAACTTGGCAATTTTTGTGGACTTCAAGTCCCAGAATTCCCCAGCCTGCATGCAGTTTGCAGGTAACTAAATGGTTTATCCAGGGAAAGCAGGAACTGTATTAAATTGGACTCCAGGGTTTGACCGAGTAACCACCTCCAAATTTGTGACGTCCCTAAAATTGCTGGCAACCCCCAAGTGATCGCAATAAATAAATAAAAACACAAACGTATTTATTTAGCGTATGGCACAATACACTCCGATAGTATCTTTTCACTAGCCTCCACTAGTGTGACATTGCTTAGTTTTACAAAAGCAGCCAAGGCCATTAAGTGATGCTCCAGTCAGAGCTGAAGAACCTTCTGTATGAGAAGCGAAACGTCTTCAAGAAATCAAAGAAAGTCCAGTTGCTCCTGAAAAAGCATCTTTGGGACAATTATGACCCGATGACTGAAATTCCATAGACAGTGAGAGACAATGCGGGATACTTAAGGCACTGGACTAGAAATCGGAAGACTGTCGGTTCTAGTCCCACCTTAGCATGAAAGTCAACTGTGTGACCTTGGGGTCAGTCCTTCTCCTCTTGGTCTAGTAAGGAGGCAATGCCAAACCACCAGCTTCCCATCATAGCTATCGCAATGCATGACGCACCGACCGAATGTGTGCAGCTGGGGCCTGCGCACACCTGCAACATATCGTTGTACATCACTACCCTATCTATATATCTATCCTATCTATCTACCTATCTATCTATCTATCTATCTATCTATCTATCTATCTATCTAGTATCTATCTATCTATCTATCTATCTATCTATCTATCTATCTATCTAATATAAAGGAGCTGCATCATGGTAGACGGCCTATTGGTATCTGAACAAAAATCCTTTTAACATTTTATTTTATTGTGTTTTTCTAATCTAGGTGAAATGTTAATATATACTGCAAGTCCATGTATGATATGCCATACGCTATAAATAAATAAGAAACAACACGCCCAATCAAGAAACTACCAGGAACACCTCCATCAACCCTGATAGGACAAGCCACTAAGTATATAAAGAGAGAGCAAATTCCTCTCTCTTCTAGCCTGTGATGTTACTAGTTGGGTCACGAAACGTCTGCAGAAAACCACCAAGCTCAGAGAGCACCAAGGACCCCTGAAGAGACAATGTTGTTGGATGATGGACCAGTGGCCCCTTAGCTCCGGCTTTATTATTTATATAATAACAATGATATGCGTGGTGTGTGCGTGCGTGGGTGTATGATAATACTAAAATTTATATTATGATTACATTTATCTGCCCATCTCGCCTAGAGGTTTAGAAAGCCCCTTTTTGCTTCCCATCAGTCAATAGGGCTGAGCAAGTGAAGCTGGAGGCAGCAAGATTTCCTTCCCTCCACTTTCCCTCGCACTTTACATATGCCCAGAGGCACCGTGCACACTTAGAAGCAGCTGCCCGCCGCCTCCCCGCCCGTCCCTTGTTTCTTCCATCCATAAACCCTCCATTCCAGATTCCACCCGCTGGGATTGCCTCGATGCCTATGCTTTGCGACGTAAAACTGTGCCGAAAGAAATAGACCTTTTTAATGGGATTTTAAACTTATTATCCTCTATCTTTATTAGTAACGCCTTATTAATGTTAATAGGGCGAAGGGAAGCCCTTTTGCTGCGACGCGGGGACACAAAAACATCACCTAATATTACTGAGGTTTCATTAATAAATACTACACTTAAAACTCCATTGAAAAGCTTTCTTTCTTTTTGTGGCTGCTCGGCTCACCTGCGGCAGTACGAGGCTTTTTTCACTTCTTGCGGCAGCGGAGAGCAGAAAAGAGGACAGGAAGGTGCCGACGGATGACTAAAAGCAACGGACAAGAGGTCGGCCATAATAGGAAGGTCGATTCCAAATGAACTGGGGGATGGCCAATTTGGACGGACGGGAGGCCGCCATGCCGAGAAGGTCTAGGTGTGAATGCTATGGGACGGAAAAACTTGCCCTCCTGTGGTCAAAACGGGTATTGCGGCCGCCGAAATAAATAAAACCTTTTGAATGGGATTTTAAGGTTATTATTCTCTCTCTTTATTATTAACGCCTTATTAATATTAATAGGGCGACGGGAGGCCCTTTTGCTGCGACCCTGGGGCAGAGTAAGATAACCTAATATTAGTAAGGTTTTATTAATAAAGAATAATAAACTTAAAACGCCATTTAAAAGGTTTATTTCTTTTGGTGGCTGCTGTACCTGCTTGTCCCTTAGCGAGAGATGGCGCGGCCTTCAAAAAGGCCTGTAATGATGAATTAAGGTTACTTTGATAGGTGCTAACTTGAAAGATAAACCTCACCAAACATACATAAATTTATTGCTATGGTTAATATTAAAATGAGTGAGATTAGATTTTACCTTCGCTGCTGGTTTTGAAACTGACGCATTTATTAAAATGTTTTATGTCTACCTACATCACACTAATTTCTTGCTGCATCTTAGTTTCTAATCTTCCTAGTATGCCCAGTCGTGAATATCATTTCACTGGGTTGAAAAATAGACAGCTAGTCAATTGGGGTGGAAGGTGCCAGGCTAGAAATTGGGGGTGGGGCCTGAGTTTTAGTACCACCTTAGGTATGAGAAACCAGCTTTGGGCCAATTCCTCTCCTAGTCAGCCTAAATCTAACCCTAACCCTAGGGCTGTTGCTGCATGGCGAAAATAAGAGAAGGAAGGAGCATTAGATATATTTGCCGCCTTGAGTTATTTATAAAAAAATAACAAGGCTGCATTAAAAAAATACGCAAAATTTAGAGCGGCTTTGGTCTAGTCGTGGTTAAGGCAGCAGACTAGAAAGTGGGAGGCTGTGAGTTCTAATCTTGCTTTTAGAGGCAGAAAAGTCATCTGGGTCAGTCACTCCAAAACCAGCTTTGGGCCAGTCACTCTCTCTCGGCCCTAGGAAGGAAGCAACGGCAAACCATTTGTCTGAAATGGTATAGGGTTGCCTGCCTAAGCAGGGGGTTGGACTAGAAGACCTCCAAGGTCCCTTCCAACTCGGTTATTCTATTCTAACCGCAGCTGGGGGGGGGGGAAACCTTGCCAAGAAAACCGCAGGGATTGGGTCAGGCAATGGCCAGGAGTCGAGACTAAGTGGAAAGCACCAAATAATATTAAGAATAACAGCAATAACTTACTAAACGCCCGGCTCCCTCCGGTGATGTTACTAGAAGGGAGTGCGAACACAGGCAATTGAGTTCATCGGGCAACGCGTGTCGTGGGAACGCAACTCCTAGTACCCACGCCGCCCATGAAAAGGCGGCGTCGAGCGGCAGATTCGGGGAAGCTTCCCTGAAGCCCCAGCCTCACCTGGCCTTGCTGCAAAGGCAGCAGCGCCGCCGGCTCCACCTTTGCCTTCTCCTTCGCCCTGGGACAGCCTTCTCGGGGCGTCGCCGGGCTGTGACGCCATCAGAAGGCGCGTCCCCTATTTCGGCAGAGAAGCCGAAAGGCACCATAGAGGTAGGAAAGGAGAGCGGAGGAAAGACTGGGCTTTCCGCTCTTGAAACCGTCGAACTTGGGAATCGCCATAGAAATGTAACCAGAGAGCTCGGATGGAAATGGTAGAGCGGCCGGTAGAACCAAGACTTCCGAGTTTGCTGGAACATATATGGAGGAAGACTTTGGATTGGAGTTAAGGACGGAAAAAAGACAATGCAGAAATCTGGATTGTATTGGGGGCGCCCTATATAAAAGCCCCCCGCAAAGGTGGAGTATCACAGAGTATTGCACATCCATTCCCAGCCAGCAGGGGACAAGTTTAATCCCTGTAAATCATCCAGCGTTTCTCAAACTTGGCAATTTTTGTGGACTTCAAGTCCCAGAATTCCCCAGCCTGCATGCAGTTTGCAGGTAACTAACCAGGGAAAGCAGGAACTGTATTAAATTGGACTCCAGGGTTGACCGAGTACACCACCTCCAAATTTGTGAGGTCCCCTAAAATTTGCTGGCAACCCCCAAGTGATCGCAATAAATAAATAAAAACACAAACGTATTTATTTAGCGTATGGCACAATACACTCCGATAGTATCTTTTCACTAGCCTCCACTAGTTGTGACACTGCTTAGGATTTACAAAAGCAGCTAAGGCCATTAAGTGATGCTCCAGTCAGAGCTGAAGAACCTTCTTGTATGAGAAGCGAAACGTCTTCAAAGAAAATCCAGAAAGTCCAGTTGCCTCCTGAAAAAGCATCTTTGGGACAATTATGACCCGGATGACTGAGAATCTCCATAGACAGTGAGAGACAATGCGGGATACTTAAGGCACTGGACTAGAAATCGGAAGACTGTCGGTTCTAGTCCCACCTTAGGCATGAAAGTCAACTGTGGTGACCTTGGGGTCAGTCCTTCTCTCTTGGTCCTAGTAACGAGGCAATGCCAAACCACCAGCTTCCCATCATAGCTATCTGCAATTGCATTGACGCACCACCGAATGTGTGCCGCTGGGGCCTGCGCACACCTGCAACATATCGTGTAGATCTATCTATCTATCTATCTATCTATCTATCTATCTATCTATCTATCTATCTATCTATCTATCTATCTATCTATCTATCTATCTATCTATCTAATATAAAGGAGGCTGCACTTCAATGGTTAGACGGCCTATTGGTATCTGAACAAAAATCTTTTTAACATTTATATTTTATTGTGTTTTTCTAATCTAGGTGAAATGTTAATATATACTGCAAGTCCACGTATGATATGCCATACGCTAAATAAATAAGTAAACAACCGCCCAATCAAGAAACTACCAGGAACACCTCCATCAACACTGATAGGACAAGCCACTAAGTATATAAAGAGAGAGCAAATTCCTCTCTCTTCTAGCACTGATGATGTTACCTAGTTGGGTCACGAAACGTCTGCAAGAAAAACCACCAAGCTCAGAGAGCACCAAGGACCCCTGAAGAGACAATGTTGTTGGATGATGGACCAAGTGGCCCCTTAGCTCCGGCTTTATTATTTATATAATAAACAATGATATGCGTGTGTGTGTGTGTGCGCGCACGTGAGAGGGTGTATGATATAATATATATAATTTATATTATGAGACATTTATCTGCCCCCATCTCGCCTAGAGGTTTAGAAAGCCCCTTTTAGCTTCCCAGTCAGTCAATATGGGCTGAGCAAGTGAAGCTGGAGGCAGCCGAGATTTCCTTCCTCCTCTTTCCCCTCGCACTTTACATATGCCCAGAGGCACCATGCACACTTAGAAGCAGCTGCCGCCGGCCTCCCCGCCCCGTCCCTTGTTTTCTTCCATCCCTAAAACCCCATTCAGATTCACACCGCCTGGATTGCCTGCCTATGCTTTGCGACGTAAAACTGTGCCGAAAGAAATAGACCTTTTTAATGGGATTTTAAAGTTATTATCTCTTATCTTATTAGTAACGTATTAATGTTAATAGGGCGAAGGGAAGCACTTTTGCTGCGACGCGGGGACACAAAAACATCACCTAATATTACTGAGGTTTCATTAATAAATACTACACTTAAAACTCCATTTAAAAGCTTTATTTCTTTTTGCGGCTGCTCGGCTCACCTGCGGCAGTACGAGGCTTTTTTCCCTTCTTGCGGCAGCGTAGAGCAGAAGAGAGGACAGGAAGGTGCCGACGGATGACTAAAAGCAACGGACAAGACGTCGGCCGTAATAGGAAGGTCGATTCCAAATGACCTGGGGGATGGCCAATTTGGACGGACGGGAGGCCGCCATGCCGAGAAGGTCTAGGTGTTAATGCTATGGGACGGAAAAACGTGCCCTCCTGTGGTCAAAACGGGCATTGCGGCCGCCGAAATAAATAAACCTTTTGAATGGGATTTTAAGGTTATTCTTCTCTATCTTTATTATTAACGCCTTATTAATATTAATAGGGCGACGGGAGGCCCTTTTGCTGCGACCCTGGGGCAGAATAAGATAACCTAATATTAGTAAGGTTTTATTAATAAAGAAATAATAAACTTAAAAACGCCATTTAAAAGGTTTATTTCTTTTGGTGCTGCTGTACCTGCTTGTCCCTTGGCGCGGCCTTCAAAAGCCTGTAATGATGAATTAAGGTTATTTGATAGGTGCTAACTTTAAAGATAAACCTCACCAAACATACATAAATTTATTGCTATGGTTAAATTAAAATGAGTGAGATTAGATTTTACCTTCGCTGCTAGTTTTGAAACTGACGCATTTATTAAAATGTTTATTCTACATACATCACACAATTCTGCTGCATCTTAGTTTCTAATATTCCTAGTATGCCCAGTCGTGAATATCATTTCAATGGGGTGAAAAATAGACAGCTAGTTCAATTGGGGTGGAAGGTTGCCAGGCTAGAAATTGGGGGTGGGGGCTGAGTTTAGTACCACCTTAGGTATGAGAAACCAGCTTTGGGCCAATTCCTCTCCTAGTCAGCCTAAGTCTAACCCTAACCCTAGGGCTGTTGCTCGCATGGCGAAAATAAGAGAGGGAAGGAGCATTAGATATATTTGCCGCTTGAGTTATTTTAAAAATAACAAAGGCTGAGCAAAATTAGATAGTCGTGGTAAGCGCAGACTAGAAAAGGCGTGAGTTCAATCGCTTTTAGAGGCAGAAAAGTCATTGGGTCAGTCACTCCAAAACCAGCTTGGGCCAGTCAACTCTCTATCGGCCTAGGAAGGAAGCAACGGCAAACCATTGTCTGAAATGGTTTAGGGTTGCCTGCCTAAGCAGGGGGTTGGACTAGAAGACCTCCAAGGTCCCTTCCAACTCGGTTATTCTATTCTAACCGCAGCTGGGGGGAAAACCTTGCCAAGAAAAACCGCAGGGATTTGGTCAGGCAATGGCCAGGAGTCGAGACTAAGTGGAAAGCACCAAATAATATTAAGAATAACAGCAATAACTTACTAAACGCCCGGCTCCCTCCGGTGATGTTACTAGAAGGGAGTGCGAACACAGGCAATTGAGTTCATCGGGCAACGCGTGTCGTGGGAACGCAACTCCTAGTACCCACGCCGCCCATGAAAAGGCGGCGTCGAGCGGCAGGTTCGGGGAAGCTTCCCTGAAGCCCCCGCCTCACCTGGCCTTGCTGCAAAGGCAGCAGCGCCGCCGGCTCCACCTTTGCCTTCTCCGTCGCCCTGGGACAGCCTTCTCGGGGCGTCGCCGGGCTGTGACACCATCAGAAGGCGCGTCCCCTATTTCGGCAGAGAAGCCGAAAGGCACCATAGAGGTAGGAAAGGAGAGCGGAGGAAAGACTGGGCTTTCCCCTCTTGAAACCGTCGAACTTGGGAATCGCCATAGAAATGTAACCAGAGAGCTCGGATGGAAATGGTAGAGCGGCCGGTAGAACCAAGACTTCCGAGGTTGCTGGAGCATATATGGAGGAAGACTTTGGATTGGAGTTAAGGACGGAAAAAAGACAATGCAGAAATCTGGATTGTATTGGGGGCGCCCTATATAAAAGCCCCCCGCAAAGGTGGAGTGTCACAGAGTATTGCACATCCATTCCCAGCCAGCAGGGGACAAGTTTAATCCCTGTAAGTCATCCAGCGTTTCTCAAACTTGGCAATTTTTGTGGACTTCAAGTCACAGAATTCCCCAGCCTGCATGCAGTTTGCAGGTAACTAAATGGTTTATCCAGGGAAAGCAGGAACTGTATTAAATTGGACTCCAGGGTTGACCGAGTACACCACCTCCAAATTTGTGACGTCCCCTAAAATTTGCTGGCAACCCCCAAGTGATCGCAATAAATAAATAAAAACACAAACGTAGTTATTTAGCGTATGACACAATACACTCCAATAGTATCTTTTCACTAGCCTCCACTAGTTGTGACACTACTTAGGTTTTACAAAAGCAGCCGAGGCCATTAAGTGGATGCTCCAGTCAGAGCTGAAGAAGCTTCTTGTATGAGAAGCGAAACGTCTTCAAAGAAAATTAAGAAAGTCCAGTTGCCTCCTGAAAAAGCATCTTTGGGACAATTATGACCCGATGACTGAGAATCTCCATAACAGTGATATGACAATGCGGGATACTTAAGGCACCGTGACCTAGAAATCGTAAGAATGTCCGGTTTTCTAGTCCCACCTTAGGCATGAAAGTCAACTGTGGTCAAACCTCAACAGCTATCGTGTAGATCTATCTAGCTATCTATCTATCTATCTTCTATCTATCTATCTACTATCTATCTATCTCTCTATCTATCTATCTAATTAAAGGATGCTGCGCTTCAATGTTTAGGACGGCCTATTGGTATCTGAACAAATCTTTTTACATTTATATTTTATTTGTGTTTTTCCTAATCTAGGTGCCATTTTAATATATACTGCAGTCCATGTATGATATGCCATACACTAAAAATAAGTAAACAACCGCCCAATCAAGAACTACAGACACCTCCAGCAACCCTGATAGACAAGCCACTAAAGTATATAAAGAGAGAGCAAATTCCTCTCTCTTCTAGCACTGATGATGTTACCTAGTTGGGTCCCGAAACGTCTGCAAAAAAACCACCAAGCTCAGAGAGCACCAAGGACCCCTGAAGAGACAATGTTGTTGGATGATGGACCAAGTGGCCCCTTTAGCTCCGGCTTTATTATTCATATAACAACAATGATATGCGTGTGTATGTGTGTGCGCGCGTGCGTGCGTGGGTGTATGATAATACTATATAATTTATATTATGATGACATTTATCTGCCCCATCTCGCCTAGAGGTTTAGAAAGCCCCTTTTATCTTCCCAGTCAGTCAATATGGGCTGAGCAAGTGAAGCTGGAGGGCAGCCGAGATTTCCTTCCCTCCTCTTTCCCCTCCACTTTTACATATGCCCGAGCACCGTGCACACTAGAAGCAGCTGCCCGCCGCCCCCGCCCGTCCCTTGTTTCTCCATCCCTAAACCCTTCCATTCAGATTCCCCGCTGGGTTGTGCCTCGAGCCTATGCTTTGCGACGTAAAACTTGTGCCGAAAGAATAGACCTTTTGATGGGTGTTAAAAGTTTATTATCCTCTCTCTTTATTAGTAACGCCCTTAATTAATGTTAATAGGCGAAGGGAACCTTTTGCTATTTGCTGCGACGCGGGGACACAAAAATCACCTAATATTACTGAGGGTTCATATTCATAAATACTACACTTAAACTCCATTTAAAGCTTATTTCTTTTTGTGGCTGCTCGGCGGCTCACCTGCGGTAGTACGAGTTTGGGTCACGCAACGTCTGCAATGGAAACACCAAGCTCAGAGAGCACCAAGGACCCCTGAAGAGAGAATGTTGTTGGATGATGGACCAAGTGGCCCTTTTAGCTCCGGCTTTATTATTTATATAATAACAATGATATGCGTGTGTGTGTGTGTGTGTGCGTGCGCCCGTGCGCGGGTGTATGATAATACTATATAATTTATATTATGATGACATTTATCTGCCCCATCTCGCCTAGAGGTTTAGAAAGCCCCTTTTAGCTTCCCAGTCAGTCAATATGGGCTGAGCAAGTGAAGCTAGAGGCAGCCGAGATTTCCTTCCCTCCTCTTTCCCCTCGCACTTTACATATGCCCATAGGCAC
>JALGBA010001993.1:0-137500 GCA_023970755.1 Azemiops feae
ATTCCTGAGCCAGCCATGCTGAGGGGAAAGGGAGAGGTTTCCAAGCTGAGCCATGCTGGCTCAGGAATTCTGGGTGTTGAAGTCCACCAGTTTATGACTTGTGGACTTCAACTCCCAGAATTCCTGAGCCAGCCATGCTGAGGGGAAAGGGAGAGGTTTCCAAGTTGAGCCATGCTGGCTCAGGAATTCTGGGAGTTGAAGTCCACGAGTCATAAAAGAGCCAAGGTTGCCTACCCCTGACCAAGGATAACTAGAATGCAGGAGAAGTGAAGGGGGGGGGGGGGTTGGCCAGTTCAAAGCCAGGGATCTAAGACCCCTCCCCGCAGCCAACCCATCCTGGCCAACTCGCCGCAGGATAAGAGTCACACTACTATCGAAGAAATAGTGGAATAGAATCATGAAAGAAAGGATTGCAAAGGAGGGACAACACGAAACCTGAAGGACAACAATAAAAACAGTTTTTTAAACTATTTTAAATAATTAAATTGAATTCTTGAATGGTCCCGCAGTGAGTTGTCCCATTTTGCAAAGCCAGGCCTGGAGCAGGACCAAAGACCCGGAGACGAAACGGAGGGGAATTGCCTGCCTGAGATTCAAGCCGCCTTCCCTCATGAAGTTTCCAGACCTCCCTTCCCAGGGTCGGAGCTGAGAAGCAGCTTGAAAAGGTCCCCAAACAGAGTCCCAGAACAACCTCAATTTCGCCTGCTCGGCCCACACCTAAATCCAAGCACGGAGGGCACACGGCGGTCGCCAAGAGCGGACGCCACTCACCAGGAGAATGACGGAGGGGGCGATCCGGGCACTGCCGAGTTTGCAAAGAAGCCGGCGAAGATCTGCTGTATTATTCTGCTCCAGGGCGGTGATTTGCCGGGTGGGAAGAACAGAGAAAAGGACACAGGTAAGGAAGGAGCAGCCCTATTCAGGGAAGTTGCCACCTGGCCAGGAGGAAGCCCATCTGCTCATGCCACAAAGACATTTTTTGACAGCCAAAGTTGTTCACCTTGTGCGAAGCACCAGCTCCTTTGGCGAAGAGCACAACGACGCATATTGATGCACAATGCTGAGCTGGCTGCCAAGAGCCCAGATAGAATCGTTAGGAAAACTACAGCTAATCCTCGACTTACAACAGTTTGTTGTTACAATGACACTGAAAAAAAGGGGGCTTAGGACCATTTTTCACACTTATGAGGACCGTTGCAGCATTCCCACGGTCACGTGATCAAAATTCAGCCGCTTTGGCAACTGGCTCGTGTTTATGACGGCTGCCGTGTCCCAGGGTCACGTGACTTTCTGCCAAGCAAAGTCCACGGGGAAGCCAGATTCACTTAACAACCGGGTTCCCAACTTTAACAGCTGCAGCGACTCACTTAACAACGGTGGCAAGAGAGGTCGTAAAATGTGGCGAAATTCACCCCACAAATGTTTCGCTTAGTGACAGAAATGTTGGGCTCGGCGGTGGTCGTTAAGGCGAGGACTACCTGTGCCGGCTTCGAGGCTCTGCTGGTTTTACCTTCCCTTGGTGAAACAAGCGCCATTCTCTGCCAAAGCTGAACGGGGCTGTTGCTGTCGAGAGCTTGACTCGCTCCCGCGGTGCTTACCCTTCGATGGCCGGGGAGCGATCTGGCCGGGTGCTGAGGCGGGGCCGATACCTCCGGGCCATGGGCAGCCGGGGGGGTCGGCTTGGTCCCCAAAGGTCCGCGTGGGCTTGGTGACCCCTCTCGTTGTCTCTGCCATTGTGGTCCAGAGAGCTGCTCAGGAATGGAAAGACCATGGAGCGATCCAGCTGGTCCCAGAACTGAGGAAGGGAGATGGAAAGTTGAGGGAAAAAAGAGAGTGTCAGAACTGGCTTAGAGGAACACCAAAAACTCGGCCTGAGGGAAAAGCAGGAACCAATTTTTATACAGGTACTCCTTGACTTACAACAGTTCAGTGACCGTTCAAAGTTACGAGACTTATGACAGTTTTTCAGTTACGACCTTTGCAGCATCCCCACAATCATGTGATCAAAATTCAGATACTTGGCAACTGGTTCACGTTTATGACGGCTACAGTGTCCCAGGATCCCCTTTTGCGACCTTCTGACCAGCAAAGTCAATGGGGAAGCCAGATTCACTTCACAACCGGGTTACTAACTTATCAACTGAAGTGATTCACTTAACAACTGGGGCAAGAAAGATCGTAAAATGGGGCAAAACTCCCTTAACAAATGTCTCACTTAACAACATAACTTTTTGGCTCAACTGTGGTCATAAGTTGAGGACTACCAGTACTTGTCCTTTTTGTCCCTCAACTTTGTAAGAGAGCTCCTTGTGTAGCCATGCTGGTCTCGTCTGGAGTCTCTTGTTTTTCTTTCTCTGTGGTATTGTTTTTGTTTGGGCTTTTATCCCCTTGTTTTTCAGAGTATCCCAAGCATCCTGTACTGCTTTTCCCTCTAAGATTTCCATCCATGGAATCCTTCCTAGACACTCTCTAAGCTTATTGAAGTCGGCTCCCTTAAAGTCAAAAACACTAGTTATCTTTTTCTGCATTAGGGTGAATTCTAGTATAACATGGTCACTCTTCCCCAACGTTCCTACAGCCTCCACTCCTTCAACCATTTCGTATTTATTAGTAAGAATTAAGTCCACTACAGCTGACCCTCTAGTTCTAATTCTAGTAAGAATTAAGTCCACTATAGGAATAGGATTCTTTATTGGCCATGAGTGATTGGACACACAAGGAATTTGTCTCCGGTGCAGAAGCCCTCAGTGTACATAGATAAAACAAAGTGGTAAGTCACAGATCATAAATCATAAGATACAATTATTAATCCTAGATACCAACAGGAGAAGGTAGTAGGAAAGAGGAGAAGATGAGAAGGAGAATAGTAATACAGCTCACTACATGGGTGAGGCCTAAAACAGTGCTGTGGGAATTAGGTGTTCAGCAGAGGGATGGCACAGGAAAAAAAAAACTATCTTTATGTTTGGTTGTTTTGGCATGCAATGCCCTATAACTGCGTCCAGTGGGGAGGAGTTGAAATAAATTATGTCCAGGATGTGATGGGTCTGTAGATATTTTCTCAGCCCCCCTTTCTGAGTCTTGCAGTTTACAGGTCCTCAATGGAAGGCAGGCTGGTTGCAATTGTTTTTTCTGCAGTCCTAACTGTTCGTTGAAGTCTGTACCTGTCCTTTTGGTTGCTGTGCCCAGCACAGGTATAAATGACTGACTCAATATATAGCTGACCCTCCACCTTTGGGGAGTTACAGATGCCAGCCAGGCACGTCAAGCGCTTATGCCATCTCCCACTCCCTGCAGAGGTTCCCCAGTCGATGTCAGGGTAGTTAAAAGTCCCCAATCACTAGAATGGTGTGTGTGTTTCCTTCATACCTCAGTTAATTCTTCTGCAAAAAGTTCAGCCTTTTCCTCAGTTTGGTTGGGTGCCCAGGAGAACAGAGGTCCCCAACCTTTTGGGCACCAGGGACCGGTTCCGTGGAGAGAGGTTTTCCCGCGGGCCGGAGGGTGTGTGGTTTTGTGTGCTGCCTGCATCCGGCGGATGGGGCTTTGCTTGTTTGTGCGGACCGGTTGCTGGCATGCCGCGGCCCGGTACTGGTCCACGGACCGGGGGTTGGGGACCCCTGCTGTAGAACACAGCCTTTTCCCAGCTAGCTAGTGAGCCTGGCAGAGATTCAGTGACCATGGGTGGAGCAAGAAGGCTGCCTCCAACCGATTGGACCTTACTGACCTGCTCTTGGCCTGGTCTTTTATTACATTACAAAAAAAACGATGTTGAGACTTTGGAAAAAGTGCAGAGAAGAGCAACAAAGATGATTAGCGGTCTGGAGACTAAAATATACAAAAAATGGTTGCAGGAATTGGGTCTGTCTAGTTTAATGAAGAGAAGGACGAGGGGGGACATGATAGCAGGGCTCCAATATTTGAGGGGCTGCCCCAAAGAAGAGGGGGGTCAACTTATTCTCCAAAGCACCAGAAGGCAAGACAAGAAGCAACGGATGGAAACTAATCAAGGAGAGAAGCAAGCTGGAATTAAGGAGAAGCTTCCTGACAGTGAGGACAATTAACCAGTGGAACGGCTGGCCACCAGAAGCTCTGGGTGCCCCATGACTGAAGGTTTTTAAGAAGAGACTGGACAGCCACTTGTCAGGAACGGTATAGGGCAGGGGTAGGCAACCTTGGCTCTTTTATGACTCGTGGACTTCAACTCCCAGAATTCCTGAGCCAGCCATGCTGAGGGAAAAGGGAGAGGTTTCCAAGCTGAGCCATGCTGGCTCAGGAATTCTGGGAGTTGAAGCCCACGAGTCATAAAAGAGCCAAGGTTGCCTACCCCTGGTATAGGGTCTCCTGCTTGAGCATGGGGTTGGACTAGAAGACCTCCAAGGTCCCTTCCGGCTCTATTCTGATTGATTGATCCTGACTCTAAAGCCGGAGGGACAGTAGACTTCCATAAAGAGAAGGAAGCTGCAGTTCTGGAGCCCTTCCAAAGCCCAACGGTGTGACGGGCTACAGTGGCTCAATCAGAGTCAGAGTCAGCCCCCCCCCCAAGATGGGCTGGCAGGGCTAGGACTGCCCACTATTTCTGACCGCGGTGACATTAAGCAACACGTCTGAGCCAGCTGAGTTCAGATAAAAGACGAGTCAGGGAAAGCAGCTGGCCTGAGGTCAGCTGTGACGCTTGACCCGTTGAGCTCAAGGGCTAAATTCAGAAAGAACGGGGGGGGGGGGGCAGACAGAATCAGCTTTATTTTTAAAAGAACTGCCTATAGATCCAAACATCTGAAATGCTCTGAGACAGAACTTCCAAGGGGATTAGCTTGAAATAATTATTTCGGTATGTTTATTCCACGGGGAGGCGGGGAGGGGTTGGGTACTAGAGGTGACATAAATTTATTTCAACTGAGGCATAGGGCCACCCGACTAACAAGAACTGAAATACAACATAAATGTATGAATTTAATATATGTGTGTGTGTGTGTGTGTGTATGTGTCTGTATCTATATCTATCTATCCATCCATCCATCTATCTATCTATCTCTATCTCCATCCATCCATCCATCCATCCATCCATCCAATCTATCCAATCTATCCAATCTATTCTATCTATCTATCTATCTATCTATCTATCTATCTATCTATCTATCTATCTATCTATCTATCTATCTATCTATCTATCTATCTATCTATATCTCCATCCATCCATCCAATCTATCCATCTATCCATCTATCTATCCATCTCTATCTCTATCTCCATCCATCCATCCATCCATCCATCCATCCATCCATCCATCCAATCCATCCATCCATCCATCCATCCATCCATCCATCCATCCATCCATCCATCATCTATCTATCTATCTATCTATCTATCTATCTATCTATCTATCTATCTATCTATCTATCTATCTATCTATCTATCTATCTATCTATCTATCTATCTATCTATCTATCTAAAGAGCTCTCTTCTCATCTGACTAGCATGAAGTGGCCCCCACCATTCCCCCACAACTTGGCCCTGATTAGAAGTAGTCCTCGACTTACAACAGGCCATTTAGTGACCGTTCAAAGTTACAACGGCCCTGAAAAAAGGGACTTAGGACCGTTTTTCACACTTACGACCGTTGTAGCATCCCTAGGGCCACGTGATCAAAATTCAGACGCTTGGCAACTGACTCATATTTATGACGGTTGCAGCGTCCCTGGGGTCTAGCGATCCCCTTTTGCGACCTTCTGACAAGCAAAGTGACTGGGGAAGCCAGATTCACTTAACAGATAGATAACTAACTTAACAACTGCGGTGATTCACTTAACAACCGTGACAAGAAAGGTCGTAAAATGGAGCAAAAAAAATGGGCAGTGGTGGGATTCAAATAGGTGAACAACCGGTTCTCTGTGTGGATGCCGCTTCCAGAAGTCCGTTCTGGGCCTGGGCAACAAAAAATTAGCTACCGGTTCTGCCGAAGTGGTGCGAACCGGCTGAATCCCACCACTGCCTGGGGGGCTTTCCAGGTAATAACAGCACCCTGAGCTGCATTCGGGAGCAAACTGGGAACCGGTGCCATTCACAGTGGAAAGGTCTAGTCTAGAGAAAAGAAGAAATAGGGGAGACATGATAGCAGTATTTCAGTATTTGAGGGGCTGCCACAAAGAAGAGGGGGTCAATCTATTCTCCAAAGCACCAGAAGGCAGGACAAGAAGCAACTGATCAAGGAGAGAAGCAACCTGAAACTAAGGAGGAATTTCCTGACAGCGAGGACAATTAACCAGTGGAACAGCTTGCCACCAGAAGTTGTGGGTGCTTCATCATTGGAGGTTTTTAAGAAAAGACTGGACAGTCACTTGTCTGAAATGGTATAGCATCTCCTGCTGGAGCAGGGGGTTGGACTAGAAGACCTCCAAGGTCCCTTCCAGCTCTATTCTAATTGATAGATTAGAGACAGCCTCTTAATTGCTGCATTCTGGACCAACTGGAGTTTTCAGATGTTGACCACCAAGGGAAGCCCCTTGTAGAATGCTTGACAGTGGATTTATTTATTGACAGTAATCCTGAGTGGATTACTCAGGAGGTCACCAAAGCCACAGCCACTTTTGCTTGGATCCACGGCGGATCAGTTGGAGCCCAAAGGGAGATGCACCTTCATCCTTGACCCCCTGGGGTTAGTCCTATAAAACCCCATAACGCGACATTCTGCAACTCCCAAGACCCGCCCGACTTTGGCGGAAATAGTTGGCAGCCACATAAAGAGCGTGCATGCTCAGGGGCCGGTAGCCTTAGAGATCCGTCTGAGAGGATTGTAAAAGATATATAAATAACAGATTCAAAATGCATCATTCAAGAGGACACTGAAGGAGGATCTGCATGAGTCAGAGCAGACTTCCCACCCCTCCCCCACAACGTCTCCAGCATCAGCAGCTATGGCCACACAAGAAATTATGAAGCACAGCAGCAGAAACATCAAAGATTAATCACCTAGGCAGGAAAAAACAAAAATACAAGTACTGATTAAGTGAAGCCTGGCTCAAAAACAGCAACTGCGAGAGGGATCTTGGAGTCCTGGTGGACGATCACTTGACTATGAGCCAGCCGTGTGCGGCAGCAGCCCAAAAAGCTAATACAATCCTTGGTTGTATAAATAGAGGCATAGAATCAAGATCACGTGAACTTTTAGTACCGCTTTATAAAGCCTTAGTAAGGCCACACCTGGAATCCTGCATCCAGTTTTGGTCACCACATTACAAAAAAGATGTTGAGACTTTGGAAAAAGTGCAGAGAAGAGCAACTAAGATGATTAAAGGCCTGGAGACCAAAACATATGAAGAACAGTGGCATGAATTGGGTATGGCTAGTCTAGAGAAAAGAAGGACTAGGGGGGACATGATAGCAGTATTCCAGTATTTGAGGGGCTGCCACAAAGAGGAGGGGGTCAACTATTTTCCAAAGCACTAGAAGGCAAGAAACAATGGATGGAAACTGATCAAGGAGAGAAGCAACCTGGAATTAAGGAAAATCTTCCTAACAGGGAGAACAATTAACCAGTGGAACGAATTGCCTCCAGAAGTTGTGGGTGCTCCATCACTGGAGGTTTTTAAGAAGAGACTGGACAGCCACTTGTCTGAAATGGTTTAAGAATCTCCTGCTTGAACAGAGGGCTGGACTAGAAGACCTCCAAGGTCCCTTCCAACTCTATTCTGATTCTGATTCGAACCAAAGCAGCTGTTAGCTCAGACCACTAATTAACATGCCAGTAGCATCCTCACAACACTCTAAACCCTGGTGAAGGGACTCAGCTTACTGGGTCAACCCCATTGCCTAGGTTCTCACAACAAAGGAAGCATCAGTTGGTTTGTGCTACACACGAAGCCCCCAACCAGCCAGCCACTTGTGTACCCCGTGGGGTCTGCAAAACTCAGCCTCCAGAGAGACAGCCCAGCCGGGAGACAGGCAGCCTCCATGCCATGGTTCCGACGGATGAAACTCTTCAAAAGAACTTCGAGGCATTGTTTACTTTAAAGAATCTTTGAGTAGCATAGCATCGGCAGTGCATAATCGAAGCCGAAAACTAAATTCCCCTCCCCTGAGCACATAGTATCAAAGCACAATTCCCTCCTCCAATTAACAGTCATAAATCACGTTCCCCAATTAGTTTGAAGTCCGGGCTTCCTCTCCAGCTCTCCAGCCGAATTCCTTATCAGCTCCGGTGACAATAACCTTGTTTCTCACACTAGGTTTAGTGTTGTTATGTCTAGCTGGACTCTCTCGTTCACATCCCCCCTCCCAGCATCGTCTAACTCTAAAAGCAAAAGGTAAAAGATGGCTACGCTTCCATCTGTTGTCAATGCAAAAACATCCGATGTTAGCGGCGTTGACACTCCATCCATGCTGCACCACTGCCTCATATAGCAGCAGAGGCCAGGATAGCCTCCTGTCAAAGCAGGTGTCACACCTGGCTGTTTGGCCGTCCTGCCAGTCTTGGCCACAAGCAGGTGGGAGGACCCAGCAATGCCCTGGCTGAGAGATAGTGGGAGGCAAACTGGCAGCTGAAATGGTCGGGAAAAATCTGAATAGCTTCCTTCTTCCAGCATCTGCCCACTCCTCCCGAGGCAAAAGCCTGCCTCACACAACAGGATTTGCATCTGGGGATAACCAGTCACCCATCTAAATATACAATGACTTGGATCCAACGCTATACTTGGTCTGATTTGCAATGTATTTGCAAAAACCAAGAGTCCGACCTCTCTTGGCTTGAAGGCGCTATTAACATACTTGGCTTTTTTCTAGAAATCGCCCATATTTTTATACCAAAGTTTTTTTTTCTCTTCCGCGTTTACAGTGGTGCTGAAAAGTGGGTGAAGCCTGTTGAATAGGACCTGTTCTCCACGCAAGCCCCAAAACGAGATAAATAAAACCCAGTTAAACAAATAAGTCAAAAACATTACAAGTCATAAATTGTGATGGTCATGAAGCAGATCACTGTTTACAATTTGTTTTGCAACGGTGAACTCTGTGATCATTAAGCCTTGGCTACAGCCAGCTTTTTGCTGGGAAACCAGAGGTAAACATTGGTTTCTGGCAAAATCATTGTAAATCATGGCCATGTGACCGGGGGGCGGGGGGACTGCAAAAAGCTATAAATGTGGACCAGTTCCCGAGCGCCCACACTCGGGCACCGACGCTAAAACTTCAAAACAGGATGTAAGTCCCTTTTGGTGGTGGTGGGGGGGTGTCTATTATAACTTTTAATGTTCACTAAGCAACCAATTTGTCAAGAGTGATTCACTTTCCACCTAATTTCCTCCTCTCCGATCTCAACTTGACAACAATTGTGTGTGTGTGTGTGTGTGAATTGCATGGGGTGGGAATGGAAAGGCAAGACGCCGTCTGCAGATCGTGAGACCCTGCTCCACCCTTCAAGGCCGCGCTACGCAGGTGTCTGAACGGTCCAGACAGTTCCCATAACAAAAAGAGTGTATGAGAGTGGGGACATTGCAATGGACAGAAAGGGACGGCCAAAGGGGGGAATTCAGGTTTTAACTATGTGGACAAATTGAGTGGGAAAGTCAGCACTGGTTTTGTTTTTTTTCTTTCCATGTAGTGTATTCAATAAAACTGTTGCTTTGGGGAAGAACTACAGCTAGTCCTTGGGTTACGACCACAATGGAGCCCAGAATTTATGTTGCCAAGTGAAACACTTGTTAAGGGAGTTTTGTCCCATTTTACGACTTTTCTTGCCACAGTTGTTAAGTGAATTATTGCACTTGTTAAGTTAGTAACCCTGGTTGTTAAGTGAATCTGGCTTCCCCCCGTTGACTTTGCTTGTCAGGAGGTGGCCAAAGGGGATCACAGGACCCTGGGATATAAACAGGAGTCAGTTGCCAAGCATTTTGGATTTTGATCACGTGACCACGGGGATGCTGGAAGAGTTGTAAGTGTGAAAAAAGGTCATAAGTCACTTTTGTCAGTCCTGTTGTAACTCTGAACAGTCACTAAGTGAACTGTTGAAAGTCGAGGACTACCTGTATGTCCAAGGAGTTCCTTATCTGGATTCGCTAGATGGACATCTGACACGGTTATAAGTTGAGCACTATCTGTACTTGTTCACTGATTTATTGAGGAAAGTGATCCAAAGCGTTTATCTATTCTAAAGCATCACATCAAGGCTTACACTTCCTCAAACAACCGATGGCTTGTTTTCACACCCGTGTCTTTATCAAACTAGGGGGTCTCCCTAAAACCGACCTCACCTACCAACGAGCCACATCTCAAACCAGACCAAAGTCGTTCAAGGGTGGGAATGGACAAGGAAGGACCCCTTCCCAACACAGCCCTAGAAAGCTGAAAAATAAAATTTAAAAACAAAACAAAACAGGGAAACTCACCTCTGCAAATGGGGTGGAAGGACTTTCATCGGTGCCACTGCTGTTGCCGTCTAAAAAACTAGAGAGAGAAAAAACAGGTTGTGGGAAAACGCCAGGGCTTCTAGAAGAAGGGCTTCCCAACCTTGGCAACTTTTGAGATAGGTGGACTTCAATTCCCAAAAAATCCCCACCTTTCTGGTCACTAACATACCAGGGAGCAACCTAATAGGGGTCTACGACACCTCGCCACGGCCGACTCGCCGTGGGACGAGAATGACACTAATAGCAAAGAAATAGTGGAATAGAATCATTAAAGAAAGGATTGCAAAGGAGGGACAAAATGAAATGTGAAGGACAACAATTAAAATATTTTTTAACTGGTTTAAATAATTAAATGGAATTGTTGAATCATCCCTCAGTGAATGTCATGGTTGTCCCCAAAGGTGCTGTTTTTTCGGGAGGCAACTGGACTTTCGTGTTCTTTCTTTGAAGACGTTTCGCTTCTCCTCCAAGAAGCTTCTTCAGCTCTGACTGGATGGCGGGGAAGGGAAGGATTTATACTCCTTGCAGACAGCTGGTCATTTGCCTTCTTTTAGAGAGTTGTTGAGGCCACTTGAAGGTTTACCTGTGTCCTCAGGGTCACCTGAGTGGTGCAAAAATGGGAGTGGAACACACAGTCCTTTCAGCAATTCCAAGAAGAGTCCACACCCATTTGCTCCACTCAGGTGACCCTGAGGACACAGATAAACCTTCAAGTGGCCTCAACGGCTCTCTAAAAGAAGGCAAATGACCAGCTTTGAAGATGTTTCGCTTCTCATCCAAGAAGCTTCTTCAGCTCTGACCGGATGGTGGGGAATGGAAGGATTTATACTCCTTGCAGACTGCTGGTTATTTGCCTCCTTTTAGAGAGTCATTGAGGCCACTTGGAGGTTTACCTGTGTCCTCAGGATCACCTGAGTACTGCAAATGGGTGTGGAACAGAGTCTTTCAGCAGTTCCAAGAAGGCTCCACACCCATTTGCACCACTCAGGTGAGCCTGAGGACACAGATAAACCTCCAAGTGGCCTCAACGGCTCTCTAAAAGAAGGCAAATGACCAGCTGTCTGCAAGGAGTATAAATCCTTCCTTTCCCCACCATCCAGTCGGAGCTGAAGAAGCTTCTTGGATGAGAAATGAAACGTCTTCAAAGAAAAACAAGAAAGTCCAGTTGCCTCGTGAAAAAAGCACCTTTGGCTGTCCCTCAGCGAGTTGTGCCATTCCAACCTAACAGGGGGTCTCTCCCCCAACCCAAAGGAACCCCAGAAGCCTCACCCTGGGTCTTTCTCTTAAGGGAGACTCTAACAGGATGTTTTGTCCTGTATCGAAACACGCAACAGAGGCACCAAGCAGAGCCCAGAAAGTGGCTTTTGGGGGGGGGGGGGCTCCAGAAAAGGGGAAACAAGTGGCCACAAGAGGGTTTTTCTCCTGGCCAGGACGGTTTTCTAAAGCTTTCTGAACAATCTTTCTTTTAAAGGGCCTGCTTAACAGAAATTCTTTTCCCATCTGCTTTTCTCTGAATACATTTTTTATTCAGGAGGAAAAGGACAGGTAGCCATTGGGGGACCCCTTCAGTCTCATTCTTTTCACCGCCTTGGAACTGTCGCGTAGTGTACTGTGCACGGCAAGGGGTATGAAACACAACTTCTGAATCTCAAAACCTCCTGTTCTGAGGAGGTCTGAGGCCGAGCCAACTCTCGGAAGCTGGAATAGACATTTAAATCCCGAAACATTGGAGTTCTCTGGTGTTTCTGTTTATTTGAATTATACTCCAGCCTGTTCTTTCACAGAGCAACCCTGCAAAAGATTCGGAGCTCCTATTAAAGGCAAAGCTTGATTAGATCCAGATAAAGTAGCATTTCTTAATCTTTCTAAATCACATCTTAAATCAACCTTCCCATTTTTCAAATGAATAAGCTGAATCTGAAAAGGGCACCAAGATTACATGCAGAGTCCCAGCCGCCACTTAAGGTCCAACACCCTGGTTCTTAAGTCACATCGTTCTCAACGATGGCTGGTTTATGTAGTGTACTTAACCCATGGTTTGTGGAGTACACTACAGTTAACTAAGCTCACCCATAACATTCAGTCCTAAAATCACAAGTTATAAATCAGAATAGCTGCAAGTACAAATTATAACATGGCAAGGTTGATTTTGAACTTGACTAATGAAGTACAGGGAATCCTCAACTTATGACCACAATTGAGCCCATAATTTCTGTTGCTAAGGGAGACGGTTGTTAAGTGAGTTTTGCCCCATTTTACGACCTTTCTGTTGTAGGTCAAGGACATTTTTTTTAATGGCACAGATTTTATCACTTCTTGTAATGTTAAGCGTCATTTTTATTCCGATGTAGAAATCTGAAATGTTTCAGCTTTCATTAATATACAGGGTCTCCTGCTTGAGCAAAGGGTTGGACTAGAAGACCTCCAAGGTTCCTTCCAGCCCTGTTATTCTATCATGTATGTTTTAATATGTAATATAGCAATAGCTCTTAGACTTATATACCACTCCACAGTGTTTTACTTATAGCACTCTCTGACATATAATACTTTCTGCCTTTTTTTGTTTTCAGTTTTTTGTTGTTGTTGACTTGTGTGGCTGTACTTTTTGAAGGTTTTGTTCTTCCTTTCTTTCTTTCTTTCTTTCTTTCTTTCTTTCTCTTTCTTCTTTTTTCTTCCTTCCTTCCTTCCTTCTGCA
Organism: Azemiops feae; assembly: GCA_023970755.1. NCBI lineage: Eukaryota > Metazoa > Chordata > Lepidosauria > Squamata > Viperidae > Azemiops > Azemiops feae. Next base: position 13,088 of record JALGBA010001993.1, read on the forward strand.
AAGGCTCTTAAGATAAGTAACTATTTTAATGAGGGGAAAATCTTGGAAGAAGGCGGTAGCACATCACCTCCCTCTTGTTCCCAAAACTAATTGATGTATTTATAAATATTATTTTTATTTATAGATTTACATTTTGAAGTGTTTCATGTTTTGTTGTTTCTTTCAGCAAAACCTCCTAAAGATAAGTAACTATGTTAATGAGGGGAAAATCTTGGAAGAAGGCAATAGCACATCATCTCCCTCTTATTGCCAAGAAAACTAAATTGATTTATTTATAAAGTCAACAGGAGTTGAGACTGACTTGACAGAGACTATCACGTCTCTTACAACGTCCCAAGCAAATAACAGTATTACGGTGAAATGAATAAAGAGCTTTTCATATACGTTTTGTTCATAAGAATAGTGTTTTACATCAAATTAAAATACAATTTGATGGAACCTAAAGTTTGCAGATTTTAAAACTCGGCAGTTGAATTTATCTCTACAAAATTGGGGGGGGGGGGTTGGTCCATCAATTCCGCACAGGCAAGATTCCAGGTTGCATTAAGTGATGTGTTTCAAGAGAATTTACTTGATAACATTTTTGTTCTCGGGGTACCGAACCCCTGAGGATTATTGGCCCATGGTGCTAGCCAGCTGCTCGCCTTCACCACTTTCTCTTCCATCCATGCCCACGTAAATCCACAATTTTTGTGGGAAAGCCAAAGATTCTACAGAATGTGGCAACTCCTGGAAAAGTGCAGCTCACAGAATGGGATTCCAAAGCCGTGTTTCTCCAGCTCAACAACTTCAAGATACAGATATATCCTCGACTTACAACAGTTCATTTAGTGACCGTTCGAACTTACAACGTCCCTGAAAAAAGTGACTTATAACCATTTTTCACACTTAACGAGCGTTGGGAGCATCCCCCTGGCCACTGGTTCATACCTACGACGGTTGCAGTGTCCCAGGGGTCACGTGATCCCCTTTGGCGACCTTCTGACAAGCAAAGTCAATGGGGAAGCCGGATTCACTTAACGACCGTGTTACTAACTTAACTGCAAGGATTCACTTAACGACAGTGGCACGAAAAGTTGTACAATGGGGCAAAACTCACAACAAGTGTTTCGCTTGGCAACAAAAAATGTTGGGCTCAACTGTGGTCGTATGTTGAGGACTACCTGTATCTGGATTTCAACTGCCAGAATTCCACGTATTTTAAAGCTGCCGGAGGTTGAGAAACACCCTTCAGAAGAAGAGAAGAGGATATAAAAAAAGACACCGTGCTGTTGCATGTCAGGAAACGAGAGGTACCTGGAGTCATCTGTTACTTCTTCAATAAAGCCGGATTCACATCGGGGACACGTGTATTCCTGCGAAGGAAGGAAGAAAAAAACGGAGCCATAAGATTTCCGCCAATAATAAACACGCGTCATCCATCCCACTTAGTTTTAATTAGCAAAGAGAGACTCCTGGTTCATTTTTTTCCCCCAAGAGTATACTTTATTGAGAACAAAGCAGTTACAGATTAGAGCAAGGCAGAATCTGTTGGCTTGGCGGGAAAATGATGCAATTAACTTTCCCTTTCCCGCTGGCCATCCCACTGTTCTCGGCCAATGTCCAATTTAAAGTTCCCAGGTTGTTTTGGAAATGGGCCCTGTGTTCGTGCCTTTCCCGTCTCCCCCCATTCCTTTTGCTGACCTTGTGCTGGATTGGTGACCCCACGGGTGGAAAAGCGGCCGGAACTAGGTCCGGCTTCCTTGCTCCCATGCTCACAATTTGAATATACTGAACTACAGTTACTGTTAAATGCTGGCGTAACATCCGACAAATTCAAAAGTTAATGTCATGGTTCCGACAGATGAAACCCTTCAAAAGAACTTCGAGGCATTGTTTACCTTAAAGAATCTTTTTATTCGAGTAGCATAATATCAGCACTTCATAATCGAAGGCAAAAACTGAATTCCCCTCCCCTGGGCACATAGTATCAAAGCACAATTCCCTCTTCCAATTAACAGCTATAAATCACGTTCCCCAATTAGCTTGAAGCACGGGCTTCCTCTCCAGTTCTCCAGCCCGCCAATTCTTTATCAGCTCTGGGCTCAATAACCTTGATTCTCACACTAAGTTTAGTGTTGTTATGTCTAGTTAGACTCTCAGCCCCCCCCCCCTCCCAGCATCATCTAACTCTAAAAGCGAAAGGGGAAAAGATGGCTACATTTCCATCTGTTGTCAATGCAAAACATCCGATGTTAGCAGCGTTTGACAGTTACCACGTTGGGGGAGGCTGACCATCCAGCCAAAAGCCAGCAAGGGGCAGGTGACAATTTGTTAGTCAACGTGTTCTCTGGATGGGAAAACCTCTGTGCCAGCCATCTCGCATTCCCACATAACGGGTAGTCCTTGACTTACAACAGTTCATTTAGTGACCGTTCAAAGTTACAATGGCACTGAAAAAAGTGACTTAGGATGGTTTTCACACTTACGACGGTTGCAGCCTCCCCAATGGTCACGTGATCAAAATTCAGACGATTGGCAACGGACTCATATTTATGACGGTCGCAGTGTTCCGGGGTCACGTGATGCCCTTTTGCGACCTTCTTACAGGCAAAATCGATGGGGAAGCCAGATTCACTTAACAATCACGTTACTAACTTAACAGCTGTAGCGATTCACTTAACAACTGTGGCACAAAAGGGCAAAATTTACTTAACAAATGTCTCACTTAGCAACATAAATTTTGGGCTCAATTATGGTCATAAGTCGAGAACTACCTGAAATTTTTTTTTAAAAAAAAATCTGTCTAAAAAGAAGCATCTGGGAAGGCAGATTTGAGGAAACAAGGGAGGGAAAAAGGCAAAAAACCAAAACCCGAAGCCCATTATTTTCCCAGGAAGCTGTCCTTACAACATCTGAGCCTCCAAGGAGAGCTGCAAAGCAAAACTCAAAAATGCTTTAAACAATATTTGTGTATTGCACAGCGACTTTCACGATTATCTGTAGTACAAAAAAAGCCCCCTGAGAGATCAGGAGGTGTCTAACTGAAAGGAACTGCTTTCCGACACATAAACCATCCACCAAAAATGGCAGAGTTGAACATTATCCATTATCATTGCTTTATTTTTCCCTTAACTTAGCAAAAGCACTATAGAGTTGGAGGGACACACAATGCCAAAACGATCCGAAATCAAGCTCAGGTTTTATTTGAATGCCTCGTGGCACAGAAAACAGGTCAAAAAGGCAGGAGGATATAAGCTGAATAAAGGAATAACATTCTTTGGAGTTCGGCTAACTGGAAAAAAAAAATCTCAGCTGACACAATAATTCCACATATATCTTGCAATGAGCAGTGATTTAAAAGGCAAGGGAAGAGTTTGAAAATTGACTGGAGCAATTTTCCCTTCATGATTTCTCAGAAATCCCAAGCACACCCACATCTGTGCTCTTACGAGCTAACACCAGGAACAAATCCACGGCTGGGGAATTCCTTCCTTGCTGAGGCAGGCCGGAAGTTGGTTTACAAGCCTGCTCCCAAAGGCTCAGAATCGGCACCCTTCATGGCCTGGAGGACCCAAGACCCAGGATTCAGAGAAGCCACGGCTTCCTCTGTCGGGCTAGATCTGCTCCAGACATCTGGAAAACGGTGTTTCAACACCCACACACACCCACACACAGTTCTCGCTGTGGGAGAGCCCAAATGGGACAATTCTCCACGGTTAACTCGCCATAGGACACAACTCATTGCGGGACAATTCAACAATTCAGTTTAATCATTTAAAATAGCTAAAAATTATTTTTAACTTTGGTCATTCACATTTCACTTAGTCCCTCCTTTGGCATCTATTTCACTACTCCTTCGATAGCGGTGTAACTCGTCCCGCAGCGAATTGTTCCATGGCGAGTTGGCCGGCACACCCCTCAACAACTGTCCCAAACCTGCTGCTTGGCATGGCACTCTCCAGTTGCTGCCCTCACAAACCATAGCAGCTGGGCTGCAGCAGGAGAGTATGAGGTAAGAGAAGGTGGAGAGAGAAAGAGAAAGAAAGACACACACACACACAGAGAAAATCTCTATCTTATTAGGCTTTTTCTCTTCTCGAGAGTTGGCAGAGCTTTTTGCCAGAGGGCAGCCAAAACCAAAATTGCCCTCCAGGCTCAGACCCTTCAGCTGGGAGAGGTGGTTTTGTAGCAGGCCAATTAGAGCCCTGCCAGTTGCAAATCATAGAATCACAGAATTCTTTATTGGACAAGTGTGACTGGACACACAAGGAATCCGTCTCCGGTGCATAAGCTCCCCGTGTACATATAAACAGCAAGTAATAGGTCATAGATCATAATAAAACAACCACTGATAAATCGTAAGAAACCAACAGGAGAAGCTAGCAGGAAAGATGAGAGGATGAGAAAAGATGAGAAGTGAGACAGAGCTGTGGGAATTCAGTGTTCAGCAGAGTGATGGCACAGGAAAAAAATATATATCTTTCTTTCTCGTAATTTTGGCATGCAATGCCCTATAGCGCCATCCCGACCAGAGAAGTTATAATAATAATAATAATAAAGTTGGAAGGACCTTGGAGGTCATCAAGTCCAACCCCCTGCTCAGGCAGGAAACCCTACACCATTTCGGACAAATGGCTGTCCAGTCTCTTCTTAGAAACTTCCAGTGTTGGAGCATTCACCGCTTCTGGAGGCAGGTTGTTCCACTGGTTAATTGTTCTCACTGTCAGGTTGAAATAGATTATGTCCAGGACGTGAGGGGTCTATAGATATTTTCTCAGCCCCCTTTCTGGCTCATGCAGTATACAGGACCTCAATGGAAGGCAGGCTGGTTGCAACTGGTTTGTATTCATGATGGTTGCAGTGTCCCCGGGATCACATGACCCCCCCTTTGGTGACCTTCTGACCAGCAAAGTCAATGGGAAACCCAGATTCACTTAACAACCATGTAATTTAATAATTGCAGCGATTCACTTGATTCACTTAACAACTGTAGCAAGAAAAGTCGTAAAATGGGGCAAAGCTCACTTAACAAATGTCTCAAGTTAGCAACATAAATTCTGAGTTCCATTGTGGTCGTAAGTTGAGGACTACCTGTACCATGGCAGGGTTTGCAATATATTGTCAAATATATCCTCAATTCCAGGTTGCTTCTCTCCTTGATCAGTTTCCATCCATTGTGTCTTGTCTTGCTTTCTGGTGCTTTGAAAAAATAGGTTGACCCCCCCCCCGCTCTTCTTTATGGCAGCCCCTCAAATACTGGAATTCTGCTATCATGTCCCCCCCCCCCCCGCTCTTTCTTTTCTCTAGACTGGCCATACCCAAATCTTGCAACCATTCTTCAAGAACAGTTTTTCAAGAAGAAACTGTGCAGCCACTTGTCCAGAGTGGTATAAGGTCTCCTGAGTTGGACTAGAGGACCTCCAAGGTCCCTTCCAAATCTGTTAAATCTGTAATCCCAGATCAATTAACCAGTGGAACAGCTTGCCTCCAGAGGTTGTGGGTGATCCATCCCTGGAGTCTTTTAAGAAAACTGGAAAGCCATTTGTCCAGAATGGGTATACAGGGTTTCCTGCTTGAGCAAGGGGGTTGGGCTAGAAGGCCTCCAGGGGCCCCTTCCAATCCTATAATTCTTGTGTTCTAAGCAGCGTTTGTCCACTTGTGGGTGCTCCATCACTGGAAGTTTTTAAAGAAGAGGCTGGACAGCCATTTGTCTGGAATAGGAGAGGGTCTCCTGCTTGAGCAGGGGGCTGGACTAGATGACCTCCAAGGCCCCTTGCAGCTCGGTGATTCTGTTATCAAACTCCGCTGTTGCTGCTGCTGCCTTCGGAGACCTTGGACCCCCAGCACTCCCCCCACCCCCACCTGGGCAGATCCGGGGGGGGCGCCAGGTTGGGGAAAGAGGCTTATGCCCCCACCCACCCCCGGCCTGGGGGGGGCAGCGAGGGGGGGGGTTTGAGGGGATTTGGCTGCGGGGAGCCCCTTCGCCCCTCCCCTCACTTGCAAGGGGGCGGCGGAACCGGCCTTCCCCTCCCCCGACCAGCCCGGGTCGCCCCTCCCCCCCAGGCCTCTCCCTCCTCGGGCGGGGCCCGCGGAGCTCACCGGCAGCTTGGGGCTGACCTCGCCCTTGCAGCTGTGGCAGAAGAAGCGGTGCTGGGAGACGGCGGCCGTCGCGGCTGCCGAAGAGGCCTCCGCCATCCTCCGCCCCGCCGAGCCTCCTCGCCGGCCTTGGGAAGCGAAACAGCGCCGCTGGGCCGAGGCCGGCCACAGAGCGCGGCGAGCCTAGAGCGTCGAGCGGCAAAGCCGGGTGCGCGCTCTAGCCGCGCCCACTTCCGCGCCGCTGGCTTCCGGCCCGCCCCCCCCCCCGTCGACCCGGGAGGGAGGAGCCGAGGCCGGCGATAGGCTTTCCAGTCAAAGAGGCGCTTCCGGCCGGGCTCCGTTGCCATGGTGGCCGAGGGGGCAGGCTTGAGGCCTAGCTGGAGAAGCCTGCAAGGAACGGAGGAGGAGCGCGGTGGTGGGTTTTCTTCGCCGGCCCGTTGAGGGTCTCCGGCCAAGAAGAGGAAAAACCGAGGAGAAGGTGGCTAGAGGTAGTCCTCGACTTGCAGCACTTCGTTTGGTGACCGAAGTGACAGCAGCACTGAAAAATAGGATTTAGGATCGTTTTTCATGCGGCATTTCCCCCATGGTCACGTGATCAAAATTCGGATGCTTGGCAACTGACTCCTATTTACGACGGTCTCAGTGTCCCGGGGTCACGTGACCCCCTTTTGCGACCTTCTGACAAGCAAAGTCAATGGGGGAAGCCAGATTCACTTAACAACCGTGTGACTAACTTAACAACTGCAGTTGTTAACGGTAACTGCACTTAACAACGGTGGCAAGAAAGGTCGTAAACTGGGGCAAAATTCACAAGTTAACAATTGTCTCGCTTAGCAACAGAAATTTTGGGCTCAGGTGTGGACATAAGTCGAGGACTGCCTGTAAAGGGTTAGAAAGGCACTGTAGGGCTGGAAGAGGGGCGGGGAAGGGCAAGACCCCCTGCGTCCTACTCCAGTGGGGGGGGGGTCTCCCTGGATGGCATTTCTGGCAGAAAAGGAGGGAGGAGAAAATATTCTCTTCGTTATTATTACTCTTTGTCATATTTACTTTCATTTATTCACCATCTTGTTAATTGAAAAAAATAAATTATTAACATTTCTATTTCTGAAAGCATTTGCACACCTGCCTAACACTTTTGCACAGGACTGTACAGGGTAGTCCTTGACTTACAGCAGTTCATTTTAGTGACCGTTCAAAATTACAACACCACTGAAAAAAGTGACTTATGACCGTTTCTCACACTTATGACCCTTGCAGCATCCCCAGGGTCACATGATCAAAATTCAGACTCCTGGCAACTGGCTCATATTTATGACGGTTGCAGTGCATGATCCCGTTTTGCGACATTCTGAGAAGCAAAGTCATTGGGGGAAGCCAGATTCACTTAACAACTGGGTTATTAATTGAACAACGGCAGTAATTCCCTTAGCAATTGTAGCAAGAAAGGTCATAAAATGGGGCAAAACCCACTTAACAAATGTCTCATGTAGCAACATAAATTTTGGGCTCAACTGGTCGTAACTTGAGGACTACATATACGGGTTTTTATGAGGGTGTACTGAAACAGTAACTTCCTCCTTTATCCCTGAGATCCAGAAAAAAAATCAGGAGAAGTTTTAGCCCTGGATTCTTCTGAATATTTGCACCAATTTGACTCTGAATGCCTTTCTCTTTTCAGATGCAGAGCTGGTGACTTAAACTGAATGGTGGAGTCTTAATTCTAATTTTCGACACTGAAATCCTCACCGGAGTTGTTTACCGATTTGGGGCAGCTCATACATTTTATTGCAGTCAATTATACATACCAATATCATTGTCCAGCAAGATGACCCAGGCTGAAATCAAGCTTTGTACTCTTCTGCTCTGTGAACATTTTGGCGAAATTGTGGAAAAGGTTGGAACGCACCTCATCCGCATGGGTGGGCAGACGTTATGGATGATTTCCCAAAACACAAGCATGTCGCTTGACCAGGTAGATTGATTTTTTTATTGCATAATAGGCTAGACTAAACTAAAGTAAGATTAAGTATCCATGGTTCCCACTGATGTTCTCACTCACACTCATCAATCCTGAGTAGAATTAAGGATGTCCAAGATGCTTCAAAAGTTGTTTTAGACTAGAGAACCGTGCAATCAATTAATGGATTTCAACAAGCCATTTTTCCCCTCAGCCATTCAGTACAAGATTAGCTATGTTTTACTTTAAGGCTATTGTAAGGTTTTGGGAATGAAGATACAGTATTTGCAGTTCTGAGGGGAAATCTTGCTGTTGTTGGCATGGATTTGACCTGCAAATTTGGAGAGAAGTGTATGTGTATGTCTGTCTGTCTATCCATCTGTCTGTCTATCTATCTATCTATCTATCTATCTATCTATCTATCTATCTATCTATCTATCTATCTATCTATCTATCTATCTATCTATCTATCTATCTATCTATCTATCTATCTATCTATCTATCTATCTGTTTATATATCTACCTATTTATCTCTATAATATCTACATATCTATATATATCTGTTTATATCTATCTACCTATTTATCTCTATATCTACATATCTATCTATATCTACATATATAGATATCTGTATCTCTATCAATCTTATATCTCTATATCTCTCTATTTCTTTGTCTCTCTCTCTCTCTCTCTGTTTCTGTCTATATACCTATCTCTATCTGTTTATATATCTACCTATTTATAATATCTATCTACATATCTATATCTGTTTATATCTATCTATCAAGTTTCCTCTGCTCTACCGTTCTGCAGGTCCGGAAATCTCTCTGTGTCCTCATCCAACACAACTTGGTGACCTTCCAGCAGCAGAAGCGAGGCCTGGTAGAGTATGAAGCCCAGTGCAGCCGAACGCTGCGAATCCTCCGCTATCCCCGGTACATCTATACAGCCAAAACTCTCTATAGCGACACGGGGGAACTGATTGTGGAAGAGTTGCTACTCAATGGTAAAATGACCATGAGTGCTGTGGTGAAGAAGGTGGCTGACCGACTGACAGAGACAATGGAAGGCGAGTGTCATTCATCCCACTTAGCAAAGAAAGACCCCTGGTTCATTTCTTTTTCCAAGGATATACAGGTCGTCCTCAACTTACAACAGTGCATTTAGCGACTGTTCAAAGTTGCATCGGCACTGAACAAAATGACTTGTGACCGTTTTTCCACACTTACGACCGTTGCAGCATCCCCATGGCCACGTGGTCAAAATTCAGATGCTTGATAACTGACTCATGACGGTCGCAGTGTCCTGGAGTCACGTGATCCCCTTTTGCGACCTTCTGACCAAGCAAAGTCAATGGGGAAGCCAGATTCACTTAACAACCGTGTTACTAACTTAACAACTGCAGTGATTCCCTTAACAACTGTGGCAAGGAAGGTCGTAAAATGGGGCAAAGTTGACTTAACAAATGTCTCGCTTAACAACAGAAATTTTGAGCTCAATTGTGGTCGTAACTCGAGGATTACCTGTAATTAGCAAAGAAAGTGTCCTGGTTCATTTCCCCCCCCCCAACAGTACACTTTACTGGCAATAAAGTGGTTACAGATTAGAGCAGGCAGAATCTGTCGGCTAGGCGCGAAAACGCTGCAATTAATCAGAATGGAGCTGGGAGGGACCTTGGAGGTCTTCTAGTCCAGCCCCCTGTTCAAGCAGGAGACCCTATGCCATTTCAGACAAGTGACTGTCCAATTAACTTTCCTTTTCCCCATCGCCGCCCCCGTCTGTAATCGGTCACTGTCCAGTTGAAAATCCTGGGGTTGTTTTGGAAGCAGGCCCTGTGTTCTGTTCCTGCCTTTCCCATCGCCACGCTCCTTTTGTTGGCCTTGTGCTTGATTGGTGTTCCTCACCTCAGGGCTGGCTCTGCTTTAATCCCAATCCCTCCCAAACCGCCCACGTTCCTCCAATCTCTTCCCCCTCCCACCGTTGCTGTGTCAGGCTGGCAAAAGGCAAAGCGAAGCCGGAATGGAACAACGTTGCCACAGCCAAGTCGGCCCGGGCCAGCTTGCAGCTTGACAATTTAACAATTCTATTCAATTATTCAAAATAAAATTAAATTTTTTTTTTGCCATTCACCCTTTCATTCTGTCCCTCCTTTTGCATCCTTTCTGTAATGATTCTATTCCACCATTTCTTTGATATTAGTGCAACTCCTGTCCTATGGCGAGTTGTCACAGCAAGTTGGCTGCGGCGAATTGTCGTAGACCCAAGCAAAGCAGCAGCAGAATGGCAGCTGTGAGAGCGAGTGCATCTGGTGGGTTTCTCTGTTGGGGAAAAATGTTGCTTGCAAAGGCCGCTGTGAAAGATTCCTGGTGTCTTTGTCCACAGATGGTAAAACAATGGATTACAGTGAAGTCTCCGCCACCTTTACGTGCCTGGCAGATACACATTTTGTTCAGAGATGCCCTTCGCCATCCGAAAGTTCTGAGTCTGCCGAAACACAACCTCCTCCCACACCGACATTGGCCTTTAATGAGAAGGATATGTATGCTGTCCCAAAGCTGAACCTCATAGGTGAGTAGCTAGCGGGCGACGATGGAATTAAACCAGCAAGATGTAGCTCGAAAGATTTTAGAAACAACAGGAATAGAAAGAAACGCAACAGTTTCAACTTCTTTGAGGAGAAGAATGGAATAGGAATAAGGATGGGATGAAATAGAGTAGAGTAGAGTAGAGTAGAAATAATAGAATAGAATAGAATAGAATAGAATAGAATAGAATAGAATAGAATAGAATAGAATAGAATAGAATAGAATAGAAAATATGGAATGGAATGGAGTAGAATAGAATAGAATAGATGGAGTGGAATGTAATGTTATGGAATAGAATAGAATTAGAATAGAATTAGAATAGAATAGAATAGAATAGAATAGAATAGAATAGAATAGAATAGAATAGAATAGAATAGAATAGAATAGAATAGAATAGAATAGATGGAGTGGAATGTAATGTTATGGAATGGAATGGAATAGAATAGAATAGAATAGAATAGAATAGAATAGAATAGAATAGAATAGAATAGAATAGAATAGAATAGATGGAATGGGACCTTGGAGGTCTTCTAGTCCAACAACTTGCTCAAGCAGGAGACCCTATACCATTCCAGACAAATGGCTGTCCAGTCTCTTCTTAAAAGCCTCCAGTGATGAAGTATCCACAACTTCTGGTGGCAAGCGGTTCCACTGGTTAATTGTTCTGTTCCACTAAATGGTGACTTTCCTGCCTTATACAGTGAAATGTATCTACGTTCTCTTAATCTTATATGTACTGTGTCTCTCTCACACAAAGAACCCTGTAAATATTCTTATAAGACTCGGCTTATAAGAATTGATCCGGTCCTCAGTTCCTGTTTTTTCTACAATAAAGACATGACTTTATTTTAGCAGTCAGAACTGCTTGTAGGAATTTCACCGAGAGAAACGGATGCAGATCAAGCCTACACTATCCCTGGGGGAGGGAAGGAGGAGAGATGTTTGCTGCTGCAAGAAACACATTTTCTCTTTCGGCCAACAGGAAAGGGAAAGCGGAAGCATTCAGACAACGCCAAGGAGGACGGTGATAGAGGAGGAAAGCGATCAAAACAAGACCCAGAAAGCGAAGAGGTAGCTGTCAAAGCAATAATAATCCTATATTAACAGCGTTAACAGCAATTTTAAAAGGGAAATTGCAGCACCTAGCACAAGGGAAGGGATACCCGTTGTCTGAAGCCACTTGGGTGAAATCCAGTGAGGTGAAAGCTGACAGGCTCGTCAAAAGGTTTCATGCGAAACACCCCAACAAACCAAAAACTAGTCATTAACATATGCTTTTGTTTACATTACAGGATCTGTCCTTTTTGTAAGGGGGGGCCGGATGTCAACGCTGTTAATATAGGATATTATTGCTTTGACAAGATATGCAGAACTGTCTGGTATTTTTAGAGTTAATTCAGATGACATAGGAGGAGATTTATGAGGAAAGCAAGTGAATCTTTGGCCTCCAGCCTAATTGGAAGATGTGACTCATGACTGCAAAATAAGGGAGGGGTTTAGCAAGAAAAGTTAAGACGCAAGCCAGAGAAATTCAGATTCTGGCATCCATTCAATATGTGCCGACATTGTGTAATTGATTAAAGACTTTTCAGAATAATAATAATAAAAAAATGACATCAGCATGGCCACCACTTCCAGGACAACTTATGACGAGAGAAAAACTGGGCGTAGAATGCAGATGCCAGAACAGGAGCTGGGCAGATCAGATCCTAGTGGGAGATGGGAGAGGGAACCGTCCTATAAAGCTTAACAAACGTCTCTCTTAGCAACATAAATGTTGGGTTCAGTTGTGGCTGTAAGTCAAGGACTGCCCGTATATGCAAATTGGCAAATTTAGAGTTTGCATCAAAGGGTTTGGACTGGGGGGATAACAAGATAGCCTTCCTGACCGTCTTCCTAAGGGACTCTGCTTGTCCATCCCCGTTTCAGCCTCTTGCAGACAGTGGAATCTACTGGCAGGTCAATATCGATCGTTTCCACCAGCACTTCCGGGATCAAGCAATTGTCAGTGCTGTGGCCAACAGGATGGACCAGGTGAGTAGAATCTTCCTCAAAATTATTTATTACTTTTTAAATAAATGTATATGGCTATCCCTCCCTCCTGATCATTGGTGCTGAAGTCTGCTTTTCTTGGGCATTCCACGATTGTCTGACTAATGGCTGGCTTTTTTTACAAGGAAAGCTCCAACATTTTCCCTGGCAAGAGGAAACTGAGGAGAATCAGTCACACCTGCCTTTGCTGCCACTGTGATGTGGAATAGGCCAGATACAATCAAACAGAGGCACAGAATCAGAATCACGTGAAGTATTAGTACCGCTTGATAAAGCCTTGGAAAGGCCAGACCTGAAATACAGCATCCAGTTTTGGTCAACACATTATAAAAAAAGATGTTGAGACTCTGGAAAAAGTGCAGAGAAGAGCAAGAAAGATGATTAAAGGCCTGAAGAATACTTGCAGGAAATAGATTTGGCTAGTCTAGAGAAAAGAAGGACTAGGGGGGACATGATAGCAGTTGTCCAGTATTTGAGGGGCTGCCCCAAAGAGGAGGGGGTCAACTTATTTTCCAAAGCACCCGAAGGCAAGACAAGAAACTACAGATAGAAACTAATCAAGGAAAGAAGCAACCTATCCTGGTGCTATTAACCCAATGCTTCTGAAACCTGGGTAAATTACCCCAAATTGGGTCCAAGTGTTTTTCTTTAGAATAGATAACAACACACAAACCCAGTAGCTATTTCAATAGGAACATCACAACGAAGAGGGAGTCCAACCTGTTCTCCAAAGCGCCTGAAGGCAGGACAAGAAGCAACGGATGGAAACTAATCAAGGAGAGAAGCAACCTGGAACTAAGGAGAAACTTTCTGACAGTGAGAACAATTAACCAGTGGAACAGCTTCCCTCCAGAAGTTGTGGGTGCTTCATCGTTGGAGGTTTTTAAGAAAAGACTGGACAGCCACCTGTCTGAAATGGCATAGGCTTTCCTGCTTGAGCAGGGGGTTGGACACTAGATGACCTCCGAGGTCCCTTCCAGCTCTATTCTGATTGATTGACAGGGGAATGGCCTCTGTTACACCTCCTGACTTTTCTTCTGCCTCCACAGACCAGTAGCGAAATTGTCCGGACCATGTTGCGAATGAGTGAAGTCACAACCTCTTCTAACGCCCCCTACACCCAGCCGCTCTCTTCCAATGAGGTGAGTCACCCTTTGAACTTTTAAGTCATGGGTTTAATTTTATGGCCAGAGGAGGCAGAGTTCAGGCAACAGGCCAGGAGATAAAAGCCATGCCGCTAGTCCTCAGTGACCAGGTTGCTGCAGGTCTTGCTCACATTGGAGGTGCAGATTCCTGGCCAAAAAAGGGAGTACAGGTAGTCGTGGACTTACAACTGTTCATTTAGTGACCGTTTGAAGTTACAACGGCACTGAAAAAAGTGGCTTAGGAGCATTTTTCACACTTACGACCGTTGCTGGCACTGCAACTGTCATAAATGTGAGTCAGTTGCCGACTGCCTGAATTTTAATTAAGATGCTGCAACGGTCGTAAGTATGAAAAACGGTCATGTCACTTTTTTCAGTGATGTTGTAACTCTGAATGGTGACTGAACTGTTGTAAGTCGAGGATTGCCTGTATATAGTAATGTTTTAAACCAGGGGTCTTCAAACGTGGCCCTTTTCTGACTTGTGGACTTCAACTCCCAGAATTCCTCAGCCAGGCATGCCTGGCTGAGGAATTCTGGGAGTTGAAGTCCACAAGTCAGAAAAGGGCCACGTTTGAAGACCCCTGGTTTAAAATACCTCCTCAGTCGTCACGAAATGTACAACCCATATTTTTTCTCTTTTTTTTTTTAAGATATTCCGGTTACTTCCGGCCGGTTACAACATCTCCAAGCAGATTCTTGACCAGTACCTAACCTTACTAGCAGATGACCCGGTAAGAAAACAGTTTTCTGCCTTACGAACAGAAAAAAAAAATCCTTCAGGAATGTTGTGCGTGTTCTTTTTTGATTTCCCTTTTTTTTCAGACCTGAGACTTTTTCATCCAAGCCTTTTATTCCCTCCACAGCTTGAGTTTGTCGGGAAATCAGGGGACAGCGGTGGAGGGATGTATGTGATCAGTATCCTTTGGAGCCTTCCGCTGTCACGAGCGCCAGTCTCAGAATCAGACGGAGGCCGTGTGGGTAACAGTGCAAGAAGGCAGGTGTCAATTGCCCCACTCGGTCATCTAGCAAAGAAAGACCCCCCCGGCCATTTGTTTTTGCCAAGAGCATGCTTGGCCCTGTGGGTGACACTCAGCATTGGAGGAAGACGTGCATTTCTCTGACCAGTACGACAAACACACCTGATGTCATGGCTGGGGTGGGGAGGAGAGGGACTGGACTGTAAGGAAGAAGGGAGGGAGGGGGGGAATGGCAGCCCAGCTGAGCCTTGTGAAAAGCTTAGGTGGTTGCAGAAATTGTACTGTGTTTCCCCAAAAATAAGACCTACCCCGAAAGTAAGCCCTATCTACGGTAGGATCGTCAGCTACAGTAGTGGCCAAAATTGTGGAAACCTTTTGGGAAAAGTGTGCAGTAGAAATGCCACCTTGGGTTAAGTTTCCACCCATTTTTCCTTCTAATTTCTTTATAACTGTAGCCTTGTTCACTTAATAATACTATTTTACTTCACTTTCTGGGCAACCAGTCAGCTCTTTGCACCATGACTTTAATTTTATTGCGTTTTACAAGCTCACTAAATGAAAGAACACCAAAAAAAACCAACCAACTTGATAGCGATCCCATAACACACTGACAAATGTCCTCCTCTCAGCTTCAATCCATGACATCAATAACCGGATCCTACTGTGATCTGATTGGCTCATTGCCGAAACAAGATGACACCTGATTGGCTCTCTAAACACTCCTGCTCATTGGCTACAATCAGGTGAAGGAAAGCTACCCGATATCAACCTAAGCAAGTTGTGCTTCCTTTTTCTGGCTATTTGGCTATAACTTTTCATAGAATACAGCACAGATAATTGAACAAACTTGGTTGCCTTACATTGTTGATTAAATTATCTTTCCATCGATATATAATTTTATGGTACTACTCCAAAAAAAAAAAAATGGTGTTATTAGCCATCAAACCTCAAAAATACACTTTTCCCAAAAGGTTTCCACAATTTTGGCCACTACTGTAGATGGAAGCGTGGCCAGCTGACGTCGCTCGCGTCAGCAGCGCTTGTGGTGGTGGTGAGGAGAAAGATTTCAGTCTTGTGGCATCTTTTCCATAACTTTCTGCCAAACAGATCTTCACAAGGGCCTGGCCTCTCTCGCCACCGCAACGCTGGAATCCATTGTGCAGGAAAGGTAAAGTGATGTCTCTTATACTGATCTTCCCACACCAGAAGGTCCTCCATGCCTTTTGTGCTGCTTGTTTCACTTCCCAATTTCCTTGGAATAGCCTTTTCCCCCCTAATATCCAGGGAGCCTGTCTCTCGTCTCCTCTCCTTTTCTTTTCTTTTGGCCTCCAAAGATTCCTCTTCCGTCGATTTCAGATCATCCAAGCAGTGATATTTATAACATTTATTCTGGATTTTTTTTTGTTTTTGTTATTCTGTCTCTCACTGTTAAAATAAACCTACCATTAAAATTATAGACTGGTCATTTCTTTGTCAGTGGGCAAACATACAAAATCAGCAGGGGATCAAATATTTTTTCCCCCTCACTGTAACCTGTAAAGCTATATTTTTTTTGGGAGAAAAGCGGTTTGCCTAATATTTCCTCTCCCACCACATATTTCAAAATACTGGGGGTGTTTGCATCCTAGCCAGCGGCTACAGCAGTGGGTTAGTGATGTAGCTTTTTGGTGAATTCGTTTAATCCTTGGGCCTGGGACTATTGGGGTTTGTTTGTTTGTTTTAGATAATTTATATAGCTGCCTCCTCACTCACAGCAACTCTAGGCAGCTTACAGATAACCAAAACACAATGTAGAAGAAATAAAAATAATGGAAAAATAATAATAATAATAATAATAACCCCCCACCCCTCGGCGACAACACACACTCACATCAGCCATTTAATGGGATCCATCCCACTCTGGGTTCTCCAAGTGGCAAAACCACGTCTTCAGGGCTTTCCGAAAAGTGCCAGAGTGGGGGCCAGTCTTAATTTCTGGAGCGATGATGTTCCAGAGGGAGGGAGCCACCACAGGGAAGGCCCTTCTCCTGGGTCCCACCAGGTGTACCTCCTTTAGGGAACGGGACCCACAACATTCTTTGCCTCCCCACTCTAGTGAGTTGGGTGGATGTGACCGGCAAGAGATGGTCTGAAGGGAAAGATGCAAGGATGTGTGTGTAGATGGTCTGAAGGGAAAGATGCAAGGATGAGAGAGAGAGAGAGAGAGAAGTATACCTGTTTTCCAGCTTACGTGAAAGTTTTCATATTTCGGTATAGGAGAAAACGTGTTCATTAATTTTTATTTTTATTTTTTTTTAAAGATTTTTATTGATTTTTCCCCCCCATACATTCAATAGTATTTATTCAACAAACATGCTGTCTGAGTTTATATTTGCTAATACATATTTAGTTCCTAATCCTTTATTCTTTCCTCTAGCCATCGATAAAATAAGTCCCAAGTTTGATAATAATTCCGTTTCTTCTTTTTCTTTCAGCCTCAGAGTCAGTCTATCCATCTCCGCGCATTCTAATATTTTTTTAATTATTTCTTCATCTGATGGTATTTCTTCATTTCTCCAATGCTGCACAAATATAATTCTTGCCGCTGTTGTAACATGCAAAGTGAAAATATATACTTTGTTTATCAGCCTTTTCTGGCATTATACCTAATAAAAAAAAGTTCAGGGTTTAAAATCTACGTGTTCTCCCAACATCTTTTCTAGCCAAGCATGTATCTTTTCCCAATAACTCTTTGCTTTGGCACATGTCCACCAAACATACATTAATGTTCATTAATTTTTCCGCTGCCCTGCTCAGAACGGCCTCTTTTTCACTTTCCTCCTGGAGACAGATTCGGGTCCCGCTGTGCCCGCATTTTCCGCCTTCTGTTAAGAAAGAGGCACCTGGAACAGAAGCAGATCGAGGACTTCGCCATGATCCCGGCCAAAGAAGCCAAAGAAATGATGTACAAAATGTTGTCGGCCAATATCGTAGCTCTGCAGGTACCGGCTCTCCTCCTTTTGCCCGGCACGAAGGCCGAGCGGCGAGTGGCTTGGCCTGGGAATTGAGGGGACTCTAGCAGACCTGGTGAGGCAGTGAGGAGAGCGAGATGCCTTGCAAGCCTTCTGGAGCTGCAGGTTGCCCAGGGGATTCTAGAGTGAAGGTCAGTTCCCCTTGTCATGAAAGGGAGAGCAACCTGCTGCCGTGGATTCCCACATAGCGGGGGGCTGGACTAGAAGACCTCCAAGGTCCCTTCCAGCTTCTATTCTATTTCTATTACATTTCTATTTCTATTTCTATTCTTATTATTCTATTTCTGTTTCTATTTCTATTCCATTCCATTTCTATTTCTATTCTTATTCTATTTCTATTTTATTTCTATTCCATTTCATTTCTATTTCTATTCTTATTATTCTGTTTCTGTTTCTATTTCTATTCCATTTCAGTTCTGTTTCTATTTCTATTTTATTCTATTCTCTATTCATATTCTATTCTTCTATTCTATTTTATTCTATTCTATTCTAATTTCTATTTCTATTCTTATTCTATTTCTATTTCTATTCTATTCTCTAATCATTATTCTATTCATTTCTATTTCTATTCTATTTCTATTCCATTTCATTTCTATTTCTACTATTTTATTCTATTCTGCTATTCTATTCTATTCTAATTTCTATTTCTATTCTTATTCTATTTCTATTCCATTCCATTTCTATTTCTATTTTATTCTATTCTCTATTCATATTCTACTCTATTCTTTATTCCTATTCTATTCTTATTCTATTCTATTCTATTCCATTCCATTCCACTCCACTCCACTCCACTCCACTCCACTCCACTCCACTCTATTCTTTATTCCTATTCTATTCTATTCTATTCTATTCTATTCTATTCTATTCTATTCTATTCTATTCTATTCTATTCTATTCTATTCTATTCTATTCTGGAAAGTAATGCTGAATGCCATTACAATGAATCAAGCATGATGCGCTCTCTCCTAATGGCATCCATAAAGCTTATTCTCTTTCCAAATCTTTTGGACAAAATTCGGGAATCAAAGCTAAAACCAATTACAGCAGTTTGCTGCATATCTTGTTCTTTCAAATATTCAATTCTATGTGGGAGCCAAAGGTGATGCTGCTTTTATTGGGGCAGCTTTTAGGAGGCAGTCTAGCGCTAGCAATAGCACTTAGGCTTATATATCACCTTACGGTGCTTTGCAGCCCTCTCCAAGCAGTTTACAGAGTCAGCTTATTTGCCCACAACAATCCGGGTCCTCATTTTACCGATCTCAGAAGGATGGAAGGCTGAGTCAACCTTGAGCCGCTCAGGATCAAACTGCTGGCAGTCGGTAGAATTAGCCTGCAAATGTTTCATTCATTTTATTAAAGAATGTATACAAACGCAGCCATGTTTTTATTTGCCATGTAATTAAGAAATCCTTTCCTGCCTCACATTCCAGAGTTGAAAGGCATCTCTGACGCACGAGGTCCAAATTCCTCCTTGGTGGAGGGGCCCAGGAGAAGTCCTCCTGGTGACCTGGTGGCACCGAGAGGGGGCAAAACCATTTCCTCAGGAATCTGACTGAAACGTCAGAGCTCTAGACCAGGAATGTGGTAGCGATGTATCAACTTTCGCAAAGGTCATCTCTTAAACCTGGCTTTCCTCCCCAAAACAGGAAATCCCCAAAACTCCAGATCACGCACCTTCACGGACATTCTACTTGTACACCGTCAATACTCTCTCGTCTGCCCGGATGCTGCTCCAGCGCTGCTACAAGGTTTGCATCGTGCTCTCCCTTTTTTAAACTTCTCCTGCCACCAGGCTGCACTCATGGAAACCTCTTATTTGAAAAACCAAATGTACAGGTATAGTATAGCGGGTACCTTGCTCAATAGTAGTAACTGTGAGAGGGACCTCGGAGTCCTAGTAGACAATCACTTAACAATGAGCCAGCCCTGTGCTGCAGCTGCCAAAAAAGCCAACACAGTCCTAGGCTGCATTAACAGAGGGATAGAATCGAGATCACGTGAAGTGTTAATACCACTTTACAATGCCTTGGTGAGGCCACACTTGGAATGCTGCATCCAGTTTTGGTCACCACGATATAAAAAAGGTGTTGAGACTCTAGAAAGAGTACAGAGAAGAGCAACAAAGATGATTAGGGGACTGGAGGCTAAAACATATCAGGAACGTTTGCTGGAATTGGGTATGTCTAGTTTAATGAAGAGAAGGATGAGAGGGGACAGGATAGCAGCCTTCCAATATCTCAGGGGCTGCCCCAAAGAAGAGGGAGTCAAGCTATTCTCCAAGGCGCCTGAAGGCAGGACAAGAAGCAACGGAAGGAAACTAGTCAAGGAGAGAAGCAACCTGGAACTAAGGAGAAACTTCCTGACAGTTAGAACAATTAACCAGTGGAACAACCTGCCTCCAGAAGCTGTGAATGCTCCAACACTGGAAGTTTTTAAGAAGAGACTGGACAGCCATTTGTCCGAAATGGTATAGGGTTTCCTGCCTGAGCAGGGGGTTGGACTTGATGACCTCCAAGGTCCCTTCCAACTTTATTATTATTATTATTATTATTATTTCCCTCCCTTTCAGTGTGTGGCCAACCTGATAGAACGGCGACTTCACGAGACCAAGGAGAACCGGTGAGTTGGGAGTCCTGGGTTACAATTCAGCCCTTCGAACCCAACAACTCTGTGCAATGATGCTTGAAACCTTAAGTGTCTATGGAGATTCTCAGTCCTCCCGTTGTCCCGAAGGTGCTTTTTCAGGAGGCAACTGGACTTTCTTGTTCTTTCTTTGAAGATGTTTCGCTTCTCCTCCAAGAAGCTTCTTCAGCTCTGACTGGGCGGTGGGGAGTGGAAGGATTTATACTCCTTGCAGACTACAGAAACCATTCACACTTCGGTTTGAGATGCACACAACACGGACCCATCTCCAGCAGCCTGCGCCTGTCTTCAACAGTGAAGGAACCCAGGGCAGAAAACATCCTGCAGCCAAGAGGGCTCCACGAACATTTGCACCACTCAGGTGGCCCTGAGGACACAGGTAAACCTCCAGGTGCCCTCAACCACTCTCTAAAAAGAATGCAAATGAGCAGCTGTCTGCAAGGAGTATAAATCCTTCCATTCCCCACCATCCAGTCAGAACTGAAGAAGCTTCTTGGACGAGAAGGGATACGTCTTCAAAGAAAAACAAGAAAGCCCAGTTGCCTGTGGAAACCTTAAGAGTTCTCCATCCAGAAGTGAGACAGAGACAGTTGGGGAGAGCTGGTACACTCTCCTGAGTAACTCCGTGTCTGGCAGAGCTGTGGGGCGCTCATGAAATGCCCTGTCTTGTATCTCTTGAGGTCACCTGCCTTTGGCCTCGCAGTCTCTGTGACTCAGGTGAAGCCACGAGGCCGTCTGACCATCTGCCTTTCTCTCCTGGCAGGCGTCTGCTGGAGAAGAGCCAGCGGGTGGAGGCTATCCTTGCCTCGGTCCAAGCCACGGGGGCTGAGGCGGCACAGCTGCAGGAGATTGAGGAAATGATCACGGCACCCGAACGGCAGCAGCTGGAGACTCTCAAGCACAATGTCAACAAGTGAGTATGGCCCAGGTGTTGGGGGGAACAGCTGAAGCCTTCCCCCATAGGATCTCCAACCTGGGGTTCCCCAATCCAGTTAAAAGGATTGTCCCTTTCCTTTGTTGCATTGTTTCAAAAGGACGTGGTCACCTCTGTGAATCCTAACTGTGTCCAGGTGATGAGGCAAGAGAGATCATGTGTAAAACTGATGCCACCAAACAATGTGGATTAATGAACAGATTTTTAGAAAGGGCAAGCTTCTGGTCCTTAACTAAGGGATGGTTAGATAATCTTAAATAATCTTTTATGTCTAACTGTAGGCATCACTGTTCACGAATCACTCCAAGAACTTTCTCCTCCAGAGATTAATGCATTTTCTGTATTAGTGTTTGGTCATTGCAATTTTTAAAAGCATTTCCATTAAAAAAAAGATTTCATCAAGATCTTGCATTTCTCTACGGCAGTCACTCGGTTGATCAGTCCAACTAGTTAAAACAATTAAAAGATGCAACCTTTTAATTATTTGTACTTTCTTTTTTTTATCCAAGGATTGATGCCAGTGAAAATCAAGTGGATGAAACCATCTTTATTTTGGAATCATATATCAACAGCACCATCAGACACTGACCCATCAGCTGGAGCTTGAAAAATCCTGTCTTGGTCTTCTAATTTTTAAAGTCTGATTTGTTTTTGTTTTCATATAAAGATTTTATTTTTTAAAAAAAAACTTGCCTTCGTGTGGTGGTAATTTTTGAGGAAGGAAATGTGTGAAAAGAGAGTATAAAGGTAATCTTCGTTTTACATCTGATCGTTTAATGACTGTTCAACGTTACAATGGCCTTGGAAAAAGTGATTTACAACCTGTACTTGCACTTACAACTGTTGCACCACCCCTGTGGTCACGTGATCACAATTTGGGTGCTTGGCAATGGCTCACATTTACAATTGTAGTCCAATTCCCTGTATGAACAGGAGAGTCTATACCAGGGCTAGGCAACCTTGGCTCTTTTATGACTCATGGACTTCAACTCCCAGAATTCCTGAGCCAGCATGGTCCACGAGTCATAAAAGAGCCAAGGTTGCCTATCCCTGGTCTATACCATTTCGGTGTCCTGTCTCTTCTTGAAAGCCTCCAGTGATGGGACACCCACAACTTCTGAAAGGCAAGGCATTCCCCTGATTAATTGTTCTCACCAGTAGGAAATTCCTCCTGAGTTCCAGGTTGCTTCTCTCCTTGATTAGTTTCCATCCGTTGCTTCTTGTCCTGCCTTCAGGTGCTTTGGAGAATAGCTTGGCTCTTCTCTGTGGCAACCCCTCAAATACTGGAGACGGTATAGGTTCTCCTGCTTGAGCAGGGGGCTGGACTAGAAGACCTCCAAGGTCCCTTCCAGCTCTATTCTAATCTAATTCTAATTCCATCATGTCACCCTGGTCCTTCTTATCACCAGACTAGACACATCTAATTCCTGCAGCCGTTCTTCATATGTTTCACCCTCCAGGCCTTTTAAACATCTGAGTTGTTCTTCTCTGCACTTTTTCCAAAGTGGGTGTTGAGATTGGCAGAACGATCCTGTGTACAGAAAGTCCTCAACTTAATTGAGTCCAAAAGTTCTGTCGCCAAGGGACACATTTATTAAGTGAATTTGGCCCCATTTTACAATCTGTCTTGCCACAGTTATTAAGTGAATCACTGTATTTCTTGTTAGTAACGTGGTTGTTAAATGAATCCCCCATTAATTCTGCTCATCAGAAGGTCCCAAAAGGGGATTGCGTGATCCCAGGACAATGCAACGGTCATAAATGTGAGCCAGTTGCTCAGCATCTGAATTTTGATCATGTGGCCAAGAGGATGCTGCAGCGGTTGTAAGTGTGAATCAATAGAATAGAATAGAATAGAATAGAATAGAATAGAATAGAATAGAATAGAATAGAACAGAAAATGGATGAGAATAGAATAAAATAGAATAGAAAATGGATGAGAATAGAATAGAATAGAATAGAACAGAAAATGGATGAGAATAAAATAAAATAGAATAGAATAGAAAATGGATGAGAATAGAATAGAGTAGAGTAGAGTAGAGTAGAGTAGAGTAGAATAGAATAGAATAGAATAGAGCTGGAAGGGACCTTGGATGTCTTCTAGTCCAGCCCCCTGCTCCAGCAGGAGAACGTATACCATTTCAGACAAGTCACTGGTCTATTAAAAAAAAAAGTTATAAAAAATGGTCCTAAGTCACTTTTTTCTTTGCTGTTGTGACTGAACGGTCACTAAGCCAACTGTTGTTAAATCGAGGATTACTTTTCTCTGCTTCTGTTGATCAGGAATTCCCTGAAACGTACAGCTGTCCAATCTGAACCGTTCCAGAGATGAGAGACCCCTGATTACAGTATTCTTGGATTGGATCCCCCAGGGCAGGGGTGGGGAACCTGGGCTCTTTTATGACTTGTGGACTTCAATTCCCAGAATTCCTGAGCCAGCATGGCTGGCTCAGGAATTCTGGGAGTTGAAGTCCACAAGTCCTAAATACGCATATGCATTCATCTCTGCTTGAAGAAGGCTTAAATGTGGTTAGAAGTATATAGGAATGAAATTAGTATACAGGTAGTTGTTAAGTTAATAGCACAGTTGTTAAGTGAATCCGGCTTCCCCATTGACTTTGCTTGTCAGGAGGTCACAAAAGGGGATCACGTGACCCTGGGACACTGCAATTGTCATAAATATGAGCCAGTTGCCGAGCGTCCGAATTTTGATCACGTGACCAGGGGGATGCTGCACCGGTTGTAAGTGTGAAAATTGGTCATAAGTCTTTTTTTTCCCCCAATGCCGTTGTAACTTCGAACAGTCACTAAATGAACTGTGGTATGTCAAGAAGTACCTGTTACTGGCAAAATGCAGAAAGCAATACGCCGGTCAAGGGAGAGAAAAAAGCACAAATGTATCGTCCGTCACAGAACATAGAATAACAAGCTTGCAGTGCACCTTAAAGGTCATCTAGTCCAACCCTGCCAACAAAAGTGCGTATAGTCAAGGCCATGGTTTTCCCAGTTGCAATGTATGGCTGTGAAAGTTGGGCCATAAGAAAGGCTGAGCGCCAAAGAATTGAGGCCTTTGAACTCTGGTGCTGGAGAAGACTCCTGCGAGTCCCTTGGACTGCAAGGCGATCAAACCAGTCAGTCCTAGAGGAGATCAACCCCGACTGCTCCTTAGAAGGCCAGATCCTGAAGTTGAAACTCAAGTACTTTGGCCACCTAATGAGAAGGAAGGACTCACTGGAGAAGAGCCTGATGCTGGGAAAGATGGAGGGCAAGAGAAGAAGGGGACGACAGAGAATGAGGTGGCTGGATGGAGTCACTGAAGCAGCAGGCCTGAGCTTAAATGGCCTCCAGAAGATAGTAGAGGACAGGAAGGCCTGGAGGAACGTTGTCCGTCGGGTCGCGATGGGTCGGACACAACTTCGCAACTAACAACAACAGTCCAACCCTTTGCTTGAGCAGGGGACTTTAACACCATTCCGAATGTCAGTCAAGTTCCCAGGAACTCAGCTTGGACCCCCGCACCCTCCAGGAATCAACCTGGGCAGAAATTCCGGACCTTCTGGAGTTGATACCAACTCCTCAACCTGCAGGACCGGACTCCTTTCGCAAACCAGGACCGGCAGAGGGCGCTAGAGGGCGCTCTCCCAGACAGGAGAAGTGCTGAAGCGCCTGGGAACCGCCGCTAGAGGGCCGCCACCTCCCTCCCGGCCCGGGCATCGCAAGCCGAGAAGCGTGCAGGAGCCGAGCCTGCCGGCCGCGCGTGCTTCCTGCTCCGGAGGGCCCCGATCATGCTCGCCGGCAGGAGGGTGGCGGTGCACGTCTGCAGAGGGGGCGGCTTCCCGCAACGGGCCCGCTTCGAGCAGGTAGCAGCGCGGGGAGGGCGCGGGGGCTGCCCCGGGGAGGGACAGAATCCAGATCACCAGAAGGGTTAGTACCGCTTTATAAAGCCTTAGTAAGGCCACCCCTGGAATAATACAGCATCCAGTTTTGGTCGCCACAATATCAAAAAGATGTTGCAACTTTGGAAAAAGTGCAGAGAAGAGCAACAAAGACGGTTAAAGGCGTGGAGACTAAAACATATGATACTTCAGGTTGCAGGATTTGGGTATGGCCAGTCTAGAGAAAAGAAGGGACCAGGGGGGACGTGATAGCAACTGTTCCAGTATTTGAGGGGCTGCCACAAAGAAGGGGGAGGGTGTCAATCTATTCTCCAAAGCACCAGAAGGCAGGACAAGAAACAATGGGTGGAAAATTAATCAAGGAGAGAAACAACCTGGAATTAAGGAGAAACTTCCTGACAGTTAGAACAATTAACCAGTGGAACAGTTTGCCACCAGAAGTTGTGGGTGCTCCATCACTGGAAGTTTTTAAGAAAAGTCTGGACAGGCATTTGTCCGGAATGGCATAGGATCCCCTGGTTGGACTGTACTTAAGTTGGACTGTACTTACCTTTACTTAAGAGAGAATGAACTCGGGTGGTTGAGAAATCAAATTCAGCCACTGGGTTAACTTTAACTCGGTGTGCAAACTCAATGGAGCTCCTGGGCCCTGGCAACCCGCCAAACCACTTTGGACTGCCGCAGATCCTACAACCAAACACTGCAACCATGAAAGAGAGTTGCAGGCAATTTGGACAAGGCCTCCTCGAACCTCTGTCCCTTGAAATCTCCATGGACAGATCAGAATGAAACACACACACCCCCATTTCCTCTGCGCTGGTGGGTTGAGCTGGCCAAATAGGATAGAATAGAATTCTTTATAGAATAGAATTCTTGTAGAATAGAATTCTTTATAGAATTCTTTATAGAATTCTTTGTAGAATAGAATTCTTTGTAGAATAGAATAGAATTCTTTGTAGAATAGAATTCTTTGTAGAATAGAATAGAATTCTTTGTAGAATAGAATTCTTTATTAGAATAGAATAGAATTCTTTATAGAATAGAATTCTTTATTAGAATAGAATAGAATTCTTTATAGAATATAATTCTTTATTAGAATAGAATAGAATTCTTTATAGAATAGAATTCTTTGTAGAATAGAATTCTTTATAGAATAGAATTCTTTATAGAATTCTTTGTAGAATATAATTCTTTGTAGAATAGAATATAATTCTTTGTAGAATAGAATTCTTTGTAGAATAGAATAGAATTCTTTGGAGAATAGAATTCTTTATTAGAATAGAATAGAATTCTTTATTAGAATAGAATAGAATTCTTTATAGAATAGAATTCTTTGTAGAATAGAATTCTTTATAGAATAGAATTCTTTATAGAATTCTTTATAGAATTCTTTGTAGAATAGAATATAATTCTTTGTAGAATATAATTCTTTGTAGAATAGAATTCTTTATAGAATAGAATTCTTTATTAGAACAGAATTCTTTGTAGAATAGAATTCTTTGTAGAATAGAATAGAATTCTTTATTAGAATAAAATTCTTTGTAGAATAGAATAGAATTCTTTATAGGACAGAATAGAATTCTTTACTGGCCAAGTGCGATTGGACACCCAAGGAATTTGTCTCCAGTGCAGGTATATACAACAATAGTGTATATACAACAACAAAGTGAGTGGTCATAGATCATAGTTACAATCATAAGGTACAATAACAAGGAATAAATACCAATACCAACAGGAGAAGGGAGTAGGAAAGATGAGAAGGATAATAGCAATACAGCCCTACTACGTGGGTAAATACCCTTAGGCCTAAGACAGGGCTGTGGGAATCAGGTGTTCAGCAGAGTGACGGGACGGGGGGGGGAAACTTATCTTTGTGTCTAATTGTTTTGGCATGCAATGCCCTACGGCAGCGTCCAGAGGGGAGAAGTTGAAACAGATTATGTCCAGGATGTGGACATGTGGTTTATTTTCTCAGCCCTCCTTCTGGTTCGCGTTAAATATGACTTAAATTCTAGTTGCTCCCTCTGCAGAGAGACCCCCCCCTCCCCAGGCCGGGCATCAAAGAGGCTGTGGCTTCAGGAAGGATCACAATGTCTTTGCCTTGCAGAGCGTCGTTGGCCACTGCTGTCCGCCCCACGAAGACAGCGGCATTGTGCACTGCGCTCTCAAACCTCTCCAGTTCCTCGTTTCTGACCAGGAGTTTCCTGGCTCCACCGGACTTCTCTTGAAGGTGCGAAGGGGTTTGTCCCCCCCGGAGAGAACAGAGGCGCTTCTCCGCCTTTGGTGGCCCTGAGAATTTTATACAGGGAGCCCTCGACTTACAACAGCCCATTTAGTGACCGTTCGAAGTTACAACCGCATTGAAAAAAGTGACTTACGACAATTTTTCACACTAATGACCGTTGCAGTGTCTCCATGGTCCCGTGATTTACAGTCGGTTGCTTGGCAACTGACTCACGTTTACGACGGTCGCAAGGCCCCGGGGTTCCGTGATCCCCATTTGTGACCTTCCAACGAGCAAAGTCAGTGGGGAAACCGGATTCACTTAACAACTGTGTAACAACTGCGGTGAGTCACTTAACAACTGTGGCAAGAAAAGTCGTAAAATGGGGCGAAACTCCCTTACCAAATTTCTCGCTGAGCCACGTAAATTCTGGGCTCCATTATGGTCGTAAGTTGAGGACTACCTATAGTCATTGTGCCGAGTCATCCCATGACCGGACTCCATTTTATGACCATTTTTACCATGGTCGTTAAGGTAGTAATTCTAATCCAGCTTATCCAATGTTAAAAAAAAAGTTGCAAAATGTGATTCTGAGACTGCGGGACGGTGCAACAACTGGTTGTAAATGCGAGCCAGATGCCAAGAGCCCAAAATGTGATCACGTGACGGCAAAGGTCAGGGGGCAATCCTAACTTTGAGAGTCATTTTTTCCTCTCTCGTAAATCGTTAAACAACCAGCCATAATTTGAGAACTCCCCGTAATCATGACTGGGAAATCTTCCATTTCCAGGATCCAGAGGCATTTTTTTTTCTCTTCCAGCGCCCCCCGTTCTGCCCCATCAAGCATTTGACTGCGGAGCAAAGGGCTTCCCTCCCCGCAGAGACCCGGCACCAGGGGGTGGATGTCGGGGTGGCCGTTCTCCTGGAATCGGCGAACCGAAAGATTTTGTTGACCCGCCGGGCGAGAACGCTCAGCCTCTTCCCCAATGCTTGGGTGCCTCCTGGTAAGAAGAACCGAAGGGGGGAGGGATCGGGTGCGAGAGGATGGGAAGGCCGCAGAGATGGACCTCAAAGGTAGCCCCAAAGTTGCCTTTGGCTTAGGAAAGCTCTTCACGGGTGGCACTCCAGCGTCCCTATTCCTGAAGCTTAAGATTTTCCTTGGTGCAAGTTGTGTTGCTCATTGTAGGTAAGGAGATCCTGGACTCAGGTAACTGAACAGCCTGGTACTCGAAGGTTAAGTGATCAATTAGAATACAACTGGCATGGGCCTTGGAGGTCATCTAGTCCAACCCTCTGCTCAGGCAGGAAACCCTATACCAGTGATGGCGAACCTTTTAGAGACCGAGTGCCCAAACTGCAACCCCAAACCCACTTATGCATCGTCGAGTGCCGGGTGGGTGTGGCCCATTGGGTGGGTGTGGCCCATTGGGTGGGCATGGCTGAGGTGGTAACGGCAGACTGGGTGGGACTAAAAAGTTCAATCAATCAATTGACAGAACAATTAACCAGTGGAACAACCTGCCTCCAGAAGCGGTGAATGCTCCAACACTGGAAGTTTTTAAGAAGAGACTGGACAGCCATTTGTCCGAAATGGTATAGGGTTTCCTGCCTGAGCAGGGAGTTGGACTCGATGACCTCCAAGGTCCCTTCCAACTTTATTATTATTATTAATTCCAACTTTGCAAGATCTTTTTTTTCCCGCGAGAAGTTGAAATTGACTGAACCTTTTTTTTTTTGCACATGGCGGCGGAGGCCTAGGGCGAAAAGGTTTTATAAAATCCAGCTGAAGGCCTAGGACTGGGGCGACGGCGCGCGTGCCCACAGAGAGGGCTCTGAGTGCCGCCTCTGGCACCCGTGCCATAGGTTTGCCACCACTGCCCTATACCATTTCGGACAAATGGCTGTCCAGTCTCTTCTTTTAAAAGCCTCCAGTGATGGAACACCTACAACTTCTGGAGGCAGGTTGTTCCACTGGTTGATTGTCCTCACTGCTAGGAAGTTTCTCCTTAGTTCTAGGTTGCTTCTCTCCTGGATTAGTTTCCATTCATTGTTTCTTGCTCTGCCTTCAGGTGGCTTGGAAAATAGGTTTCAATCACAACAGAGCTGGAAGGCACCTTGGAGGTCTTCTAGTCCAACCCCCTGCTCAAGCAGGAGACCCCATGCCATTTCAGACAGGTGGCTATCCAGTCTCTTCTTAAAAACCTCCAGTGATGGATCACCCGCAACCTCTGGAGGCAAGCTGTTCCACTGGTTAATTGTTGCCACCGTTAGGAAATTACTCCTTAATTCCAGGTTGCTTCTCTCCTTGATGAGTTTTCATCCATCATCTTTCTCCCGCCTTCAGTTGCTCTGTAGAATAGCTTGACTTTTAAGTGAGCTTCTTTAAAACCACAGAAAGGGAAACAGAAAGAATCTGAAATAGGGAATCTGGAGCAAAACCATCTGAACCTAGACTCCCCCCATATCCTGACCCTCTCCACTTTAGTCGTTTTTTTCAGAAATCAGGTTCCTAGTCCTCAGTACTACAAAGGACTCCTGGTCCCATCTTGCTTGAAATCTCTCCCTGCAAAGGCCCCCGGCATCTCCTTGGAGGGCAAAGGCTTCGTGATTCCCTCAGCTCCTGGCTCACGGATTGTTTCAGCCAGTGGGGCGAAATGATGCTCTTGCTGTCCTTACAGACAGGGAGGGGATGATGGGTGAACATCTCTGAAATGGGTTGATTTGGGCCAGTTAAGAGATTCGAACCTGGGTCCTTGGGGTTCAGAAATGGAAGTCTTGGCCCTCAGCAGCATCTGCATTCTGGCCATCTGAGCGATTTCAGCCTTTTTAAGTAACGCCAAGGCATAAAACAAAAAGGGATCCCAGGTAGTCCTTGATTTACAACAGTTTGTTTAGTGACCGTTCAAAATTACAACGGCATTGGAAAAAGTGACTTACGGCCTTTTTCAGTTAAGACCTTTGCAGCATCCTCCTGGTCATGTGATCAAAATTCAGATGTTGGCAGTGTCCCGGGGTCACGTGATCCCCTTTTGCGACCTTCTGAGAAGCAACGGGGAAACCAGATTCACTTAACAACCGTCACTGAACAACTGCAGGGATTCACTTAACAAGTTTGGCAAGAAAGGTCGTAAAATGGGTTCTTAAACAAGGTCTCACTTAACAACAAATTTGGGGCTCTATTGCGGTCGTAAGTCAAGGATTACCTGTACTGAATCCCAGTTTTCAGAAGCAGCTGGTGAGGGCAGAAACCGGATGTGTTTTTTTTCCCCTTGCAGGCGGCCATATTGAACCGGAGGAAGAGGTAAGGCCTTTTTTTAAAATCAAAACCAAAAAGGGAGAATCCAGAGAGCATCAAAGGCCAGGAATGACTGTAGGGAGCCTTGGGGGTGGGGGGGAATCTGGCCAGTATTTTGCAAGCTTCTAACCCTCTTGGAATCCTGAAAGCCTGTTGGGAGAAAGCCTGAGGGATCCGGAGAAGGAATTCTGTCTTGGAAAAAGGTTAAAAAAAGAATTGAGGGCAGTCCGTGTGGTGTGGTAGTCTCTGCATCAGCAGATACAAGAAACACCCTGGGGTGTTATGATCTCCCGGACGCGTCCCCAGATACCTCTCCAGATGTCAGTTCGGAGGAGGATGAACCAGTTCTGGGTACCACAGGAGGGGAGTTGATCAGTGGCTCCGAGCAGCCGTCTGGGAGGGATTTGGCTGAAGCGCAGCTGCAGCAGGACAGCCCTGAGGCTTCAGGTGGGGAAAGCAGGCAGCTACAGCCGGTCAGTGATGAGGAAGAGGAACTGCCTTCTGCACCTGATCCAAGAGAAAAGGCAGGAGCAGAGAAGGTCAGCCCAACTACTCATGAGGAGAAAGCCTCACCACTCTTGATGTGCTGCACCACAAGCTGGCTATTTAGCACAGCAGACGGATGATGTGGGGAATATTAATAAACCCACTAAACCACTGTTACATTTGAGTGAGCAGGATAGCACACAGGGTGAGAGAATCGAAGCTTGAGTCAAGAGGGTCTGTGGGATGGGAAGCACTCTATCCATGGTCAGAGGCTCTCTTCTGAGTGCAGCAGCCCCGACGCCCATCGATTTCAAGACTTGTCTTGTCTCCCCACCCTTGTTTCTTTCTTCTCCGCAGCTGCTGGATGCCGGGCTGAGGGAGCTGGAGGAAGAGACCGGCTTGCGGCTCCAGGATGGGGAATTCTCCTGGCACCTGCTGGCCCTCTGGGAGGTAACAGAACCCCAAGATCCCCCCAGGTCTTGTGAAGGGTCAGGTGTGGGTCACGCCAGCTGAGGGTCTTGTGATGGGGAGGTCACAGCAGGTGAAGGTCATTGGGAGGTGAAGTGCTGGTTTTTTTGGGGGGGTGTTGCGTGGGTTGGTGGAGGGTCAGTAGTGTCCCCGATTGGCTGTGCGGTTGATTCGAATTCTGAGGGGTTCATAGGCTGGTTGTAGGTCGTTGTGTCCGTTGATGGAGTTGCTTGTGGAGTGCCAGGCTTCGATAAACTCGTGTGCGTGGCAGGTGGTAGCGTGGCCGATGATTCCTGCATTGTTCCAACCGAATTGGGTCTTGTGTTGCTGCGAAACTTTCTTGCATTGCTCCGTAACGAAACGTTCGGAAACCAACCCACAAGCTCGGAGAATGAACCTCCACCTTCATCCTCCACCCGAGCTACAGATAGTCGCCACGGCTGCAATCCCATTTCACCTTGTCTTCTCTCCCCCTGCAGTCTGTGTACCCTCCCCGGCTGAGCCAAGGTTTGCCCCAACGCCACCACATCGTGATCTACCTGCACTTGGCCTTGCAGGAGAGCCACCAGCAGCTCCAGGTGAGTGGGGCACGTTGGCCACGCTCCCCTCCCCACTGAGGTGTTTGGAGCAGAGGGGTCTTCTTACTTTTAATAGCACTTAGATTTATATAGCGCTTCATAGTGCGTTACATCCCTCTCTCTAAGCGGTTTACAGGGTCAGCATCTTACCCCCAACCATCTGGGTCCTCCTTTGACCGACCTCGGAAGGACGGAAGGCTGAATCAACCTTGAGTTGGTCAGGATCGAACTGCTGGCAGTGGGCAGTCAGCTTCCTAACCACTGCACCACTACAGCTCCTGGCATTAATTCCACTGATTGGATTGACCTTTCCTCAGAGAGCCCAAGATGACATGCACTGGGCTCTCCTTTAATCTGATCCCACAGCAGCCTTGCGAGGTAGGCTGGGCTGAGAGCAAGCAGCCCAAAGATGCCTCAGGGACTAGAGGATTGCAGCAAATTGCCCGCACCTCCTGAGGTTATATTTAAAGCCATCTTATTTGAATCATGGTTTGTTACCTAAGCCACAATCTTCCTGAGTTTACCAACAGACTAAGCGTGAAGCTCCAGAGCTTCTTCTCAATTGTAATGGTTAATTAGGGTTTTGTAATTTGGGATAATTTCTTACGGTCAAAGGGAGGAACGTCTGCACACGAGATTGGAGACTGCGATGTTCAAAAGAAGCCATTTAATGACAAGGAGATGAGATTCAAATGGTTCTCCCGCACTCTCCCGGTTGGACCGCTGCCAGCAGGAGGGCAGCTTCAGCCTGGCACTGGATGCTTAACCAGCAGCAGTGAATTAATGGCCTTTTTGCCTCTTGGGGAGGGAGAGGCAGAGAAGAGGAACACCGTCTGATGCTGAGGCCTGTTTGAATTACGGATTGATCCCCATCTCTTGATAGGCCAGGCTGAAGCCCAACGAAGCCGAGGTCAGCGCTGTCGCTTGGCTGGACCGCCCCACCCTGGCATCCATTGTGGCTACGGAGGACGGGGTAGAAGGCGAGATCCCGGGGGTGGGCAGTGGAGCACCATCCACTGTCAGGTACGTGGCAGGAAGAGCATCCCGGCTTGTCTGGTTTGAAAGCAAGAGCCAAAGGTCTAGTCCAGCGGTCCCCAACCTTTCCAGCTTGGTGGCCTGGCAAAGGGGGGGGGGGCGTTGAGTGGCAGGTGGGCGCACTGCTCCATTTGTGCGAGCGTCGTGCCCGCCCTCCACTCGCATGAGTGGAGCTTCACACGTGCGTGCTTGCCCATTTCTCCTGCGTTCCGGTTCCGAACAGGCTGCGTCCCGGTAGTGGGCTCGCAGCCCAGGAGTTGGGGACCCCTGGTCTAGTCCTCATAAGCTGGCTGAAGGAAACATAGATTGGCCCATCATTATTTTTTCCTTCTATTAGGTAGATGAACTGAATTCTCAGGAAACTCAATCAAGAATTTTTCCTTTAGTGAAAAGGGGCTATTAAGGCTTTTCAATCGATAATGTTCTGAATAATTTGCCCTTCATATTGGCAGGCAAGAACTAAAGATTTGTCCGGCCACCTCAAGGAGAGAACGGCCCAAAGTCTCTCCTCTTTGTGCTCTAGCTCATCTTTTCCAAACCTTCCAACAGATAAATGGCTCTTTTTACCATTCGATTTACAAGTATATAAATGATATATGATTGGTCTGTTGCCATGCAAACGGAGAGGTCTGTTGAATGAATAGCTTCTCACTCCTCCTCGTTTGAACAAATGGGGTCAAACTTTGATAAATCTCTTCTCATTTTTAGCAAGGAATTTAGGGTGGGGGGAGACGAGGGGCAGGCTGGTCTCCCTCCTTCCCCACATTTAAAGATCTCCACGTATCTTGTTTTTCTTTGTAAGCAGCATCATCAAACTGGAGAAGGGCTCAGCCGAGACCCTGGTGATCCCCACCGCCACCTTCCTGGCCACGGCACAAGGGGAGGACATGGAGCACGTCAGCACTGGCACCATGTATGCCCTCCGGCAGTGGCTGAACTTGTCAGCCCCCTGAGCAGCCGAGGATGCTCAAACACCTGGGAAGCAGGAGGATGCCCTGGGCAGCACTCCAGAGTCCAGCTGATGCATCTCAAGTTACCTGGCAGATGTTTGGCTCCAACACTCCTTGGCTTTTGTTTTGGAGACTGGGGCGTCTGTGTTCCAGCCATTGCTCAGTTGCCAAAAGATGACAAGTCTTATTTAGCTTTTGCCTGTCTCTGGAGTTTACCTTACAGGTATAGTCCTCGACTTACAACAGTTCATTTAGTGACCGTTCGAAGTTACAACGGCACTGAAAAAAGTGACCGTTTTTTACACTTAACGACCGTGGCAGCATTCCCCAGGGTCACATGATTAAAATTCAGACGCTCGGCAACTGACTCCTATTTATGACCGCCGCAGTGTCCCGGGATCATGTGATCTCCTTTTGCAAACTTCTGACAAGCAAAGTCAACGGGGAAGAAGCCAGATTCGCTTAGCGACCGTGCGACTAACTTAAGAACGGCAGGGATTCGCTTCACCGCTGTGGCAAAAAAAAAAAAGTTGCAAAAAGAGGCAAAACTCACTCAATAAGTGTCTCACTTAGCAACAGAAATGTTGGGCTCAATTGTCGTAAGTTGAGGATGACATGTACTTCCCTCATCTGACAGTAATAGAAGGAAGGCATAAAATAAGTGTTGAACATTGTTAGGGAGTGAAAATGTTCCTGGAATCGGAAACCTAATATTAGAATCCAGGTTTTCCTGTACAGGCCCAGATGAACAGGAGTTGAAAGGGGAATAAGCACAAGGGCTGGATATTATTCATCTCAGAAAGACATTGTGAAAATCTGCCTAAAGAAATACATGGATCAAATTTTATACAGTTCCTAACCATGCACAGGTAGTCCTCAACTTAGGACCACAGAAGCCCAAAATGTATGTTGCGAGATATTTATTTATTTTGCCCTATTTTACAATCTTTCTTGCCACAGTTGTTAAGTGAATCACGGTAGTTATTAAGTTAGCAACACGGTTGTTAAGTGAATCTGGCTTCCCCCTTGACTTTGCTTGTCAGAAGGTCGCAAAAGGGGGTCCCGTGACCCCAGGGATAGTTCAACCATCATAAATGTGAGCCAGTTGTCAAAACGTATGAATTTAAGTTATGCGACCGTGGGGGATGCTGCAGCAGCCGTGTGAAAAATGCTCATAAGTCACTTTTTTCAGTGACATTGTAACTTTGAACGGTCACTAAATGAACTGTTGTAAGTCAAGGACTACCTGTGTCCTATAAGTATGTCGATGAAGATTTTCAGTCATCCAGGTAGAGTTGTCTGGAAGTTCAGTCGTGACAACCGAACTTATTTTCTTGTTACCAAATATATGAGGGGGAAAAAATAACGTGGTTACATTTAGCTCCAACTGCTTATATTTCAGTGGTTAACTTTATTTAAAAATGTTTACTTTTTTGAGGAAGGAGAATAATTCAAGACGAGTAAATAGTGCCATAGATCACAACATTGACCTGTAAGTCATACATCCCTATTAACAAACGCGAGTCAGTCTGGTGTCGAAACGTTTATTCTTCAAGTCCTCAAGCCTCTGGCCATCCCAACTATGAATTAAAAGCCGAGAGACCATGAACACAGGGAACAAACTGGGTTTGTTCCCAGTCTCTAGCTGAGAAGCAACATAACTTCATCATATCAGGGAGATCTTCATTAATCTACAACATGGCTAGTGCAGTTTTTCTCCGTTTGTTTCTTCCGGAATAAATAGGACATGACAAGAATGATGTTTTGCTTACCCCCGGCCTGATAACCCAAATACTAAAGGCCCCCACAAGGTCCATTCCCAGAGTTGCTAGTCAACCTGCTGGGCTCAACTTAAAGAGTGCAAAAGAAGGGTGTCCCCTCCTTTCTCCAAAGCCACCCCCCAGTTCAGAGGAACCCCTTTTCCCAAGCAGCGCCTGGCTGGCTGAGTCTGCCATGTTACTTACTAGCTCCCCAACCTAGTTTCCGGACTGGGAAATTTAGGGGAGGAAGAACCTCAACTAGCCAGGCCGATCAGCGCCAATCAAGGTTTCAGCTTCAGCCACGGGTGGAGGATGGTGAGGATGGAGAGGATGGAGGAGGTCAGGCCGCAGAGACCCACGAAACCGGAACTGGTCTTGTAGATGCCCAGCTTGTCCAAGGGAATGAAAATGTCACAGGCGTTTTTCATCACGTCGAGGAGGAGCGGAGGGTTGTTCCTCAGCACTTGGGCCAGGAGACAGAGCTGCAGCTTCAGCCTCTGGGCCAGCTGCTGGGAGCGATGGTCCTCCCCCGGGGCGGACTTGCCATTTCTGCAGCTTCCTTTATGAGACTTGGCGTTCACCTCGCGCTCCATCAGGAGCCGGATTTCGTAGGCGTCCCGGCTCAAGTTCATAATCAACGCAAAGAGGTAATATCTGGAAAGGGTGTGATATATTCAAATTTCTTTTGCTGACAAAGAGTTAAAGAATTAAGTGGGAGACTAGAATAGCTATTTTGGGCTCGTTCTGCCCTCATCAGCTAGCCACACCCTTTATGGGATTCGAACCTAGGCAGCCTGCATGTTAGGCAGTTATATTAACCACCAGGCCACCAGCCCTCTTTTGTCAGCCGAGCCAAGGGAATATATAGAGAGAGTTTCCTCCGGACAAACCGGTCTGATTAAAGCACCTTGGGATTTTTAACTGCTATACTGCAGTTCTACTTTTTAATTTATGATCTCTTTTGCCTTGCAGCCCCCAAACTAGGGGCGTTAAACAGGCTCAAGTCGCTACTGCGATACATTACAAATTTCTTTTGCTGACAAAGAGATCATAAATAAAAAGTAGAACTGCAGTATAGCAGTTAAAAATACCAAGGTGCTTTAATCAGACCGGTTTCTCTCTCTCTCTCTCTCTCTCTCTCATATATTGTAATTATATATAATTACAATATATATAATTTCAAAATCCATACATAAAATTCCCAAGGCCTCATATATATGTGTGTGTGTGTGTGTGTGTGTAAAAGCTTCTTAGCCCAGAGTTCCCCTTGCCATCTAAATTGGACTTTAGCAATTATAGGCATGCAACATCTGTAGATGATCGTTTAAAGCAGGGGTAGGCAGCCTCGGCTCTTTTATGACTCGTGGACTTCAACTCCCAGAATTCCTGAGTCAGTTGAAGTCCCCGAGTCATAAAAAAAGCCGAGGTTGCCTACCGCTGGTTTAAAGGGTTGCTTTTGAAAGCTCTTTGTGGTATAAGGAAATCTAGTTTTTAAAGAGCACTTCGAAGTTTTTAATTTTATAAGACTTGCTTTGCGTTCTCGGAACTGAATTAGCCATTTCCCCCCATAACTTGGAGCCCTTAAGCAGAGGACAAAGCTGGGAGGGACTTCCACCTCACCTGAATGACCGCTGACTCCACTTCTCGTGGTCCATGTGTGGAACGAGACCCGATTTCCCCGCCCACAAGATGTTGTCACAGGCGAAGTACATGGCTCGGTTCAAATGGCTCACTGTGATGCAGAAACGAAGGACAATATCTGACAGGTGGATGGCTCTTTTGGCTGCCTCCAGAGCGTCAGCAGAGTTCCCCAGCCGGAATACTGGGAAGGAAGCCCAGAGTCACAGACACGCACAATCCACCCTGGCTTATTTTCACAGCTCACCAAGGGAGAATGGGTGGAATGGCAAGCAATTACTTTTTTTTTTATTAGCAATTTTCTTTTTGTTGGTTTATAATGTAAAATGCAAAAATGCAAAAGCAAATAAGGAAAAATAGACGGGAAAGGTGTAGAAAAGAAGGGAAAAAGAAAAGGCATTGACTTCCAATTCCCTTTGGTGCAGTAGAATAAGAGAATAACATCAAACCTCAACTTTTTAACTTTTACACAATAGTATAAACTAGCAATTTCGATAACAATAAATCTATCTAATCAGTAAAACCCAAAATCAAAGTTTCATTTTTTTCCCACCTTAAGCACAAACCAGAAGCAGTTTTCAAATAGAAACAAAATTAATTGTGTATTTTTTTCTTTAATCAAAGCAGTCAATTTAGCCATCTCTGCTAACTCCATTGACTTTTGCAGCCATTCATTCATCCGTTGTGGGGATCAAAGTGTCCTTCCATTTTTGTGCATGAAGTCATCTTGCTACGGTCAACATATATAACATCAAAGTCCCAGTTTTTTTTCCCAAGTCTTTATCCACTGAACCCAAAAGAGAAGTTTCTGGTTTTAATCTTTATATTCACTTTAAGAATCTTCTGAATTAGGAGAATGGCAAGCAATTACCTGGATGAATCCTTAAGGCAATTAACTACTTTTGGTTGACTGAGAAAGAGAGCAGAAGGAACAAAAATCCTCTCAAACATTTCCTACCATCCAGTGAAAAAGTAAGCACACTCCATTGAATTCTACTTTCTCCACATAACAAGTGACAGGCGCCATTTACATTTTTGCAATCCATTGTGTAGCTTAAACATAAATGCAGATTTTCCATAGGGAAAAAGTAATACAGGCAGCCCTCAACTTACCACCACAATTGAGCCCAAAATAGGTTGCTAAGTGAGACATTTGTTAAGTGAGTTTTACCCTATTTTACGACCTTGCCCCAGTTGTTAAGTGAAGCACTGAAACTGTTAATTAGTAGCACGGTTGTTAAGTGAATCTGGCTTCCCCATTGACTTTGCTTGTCAGAAGGTCGCAAAAGCTGAACACCTGAACCCAGCACATTGCAACCGTCATAAATATGAGCCAGTTGGCAAGCATCTGAATTTTGATCATGTGATTATGGGGATGCTGCAGAGGTCATGTGAAAAACGGTCATAAGTCATTTTTTCTCCGTGCCCTTGTGACTTTGAACGGTCACTAAATGAACTGTTGTAAGTCAAGGACTCGGAGAGCACCCAGGACCCCTCATTTCAACCCTGAGTGACAAATAATCTCCTTTATTAATAGTGAGATGCTTGGCAGCACGGGTAGATTGTCCTAACAGCAAAAATAAGTACTTGCTGCTTTCTCTTCTTCGGGGGCACAGCCAGCTGTGGCATTGCGTGCCTCTCAACATCCTTACAGACTCCATCTCTTCTCTGCCTGTTCCTTTGTTCCTCCTGCTACCTTCCAGGGCCAAAATGCCTGCTGTAACTCTGCCCTCCCAGCCCAGTCAATTCCCATCACACTTACGCTTGCGTCCCAAACTCAAATGAGCCTCCAGCTGCTTGATCCTAGCAAGGAGATCAGGTCCAGCGCCATTCTTCTGCAGGGCATAGCTTAGTAGAGTGCAGGCATACTGGGCAGCTCTGGACAGAATACAAGAACAAACAGTTAAAAGAGATCCAATCGAGATTTGTTAGCTAAAGAGCCTAGGATAATCCCCATACAACCAGCTGGACACAGCTAGCTCATAAGCTAAGCAAGGCAAGGCAATAAAAGAAGAAGAGAGGAGTTATAGGACAAGTCATTATCCCCCAATTTGGTTCTACAGGTAGTTGATTTAGTGACCGAAGTTACAACGGCACTGAAAAAAGTGACTTAGGGCTGGTTTTCATACTTACGACCATTGCATGTTCGATCACGGTCACCTCATCAAAATTCAGATGTTTGGCAACTGGTTTCTATTTATGACGGTTGCAGTGTCCCAGGGTCATGTCATCCCCTTTTTTGTGATCTTTGGACAAGCCAAGTCAATGGGGAAGCCAGATTCACTTAACAACCGGGTTACTAACTTATCCATTATAGTGATTCACTTAACAAATGTGGCAAGATTATGGGGCAAAACTCAAATTTCTCATTTAGCAATTTGGGGCTCCATTGTGGTCATAATCCCTGTACTGGGTTTTAATAAGAGAAGGAAAATTCAGCATATGGTTTGCTTAGATTCTATTATAAATTCTTTGATATTATCTTGCCCTATGCCAGGGGTCTTCAAACTTGGCCCTTTCATGACTTGTGGACTTCAACTCCCAGAATTCCTCAGCCAGCATGCTGAATTCTGGGAGTTGAAGTCCACAAGTCATAAAAGGGCCAAGTTTGAAGACCCCTGCCCTATGCGATTATGTACACATAAGTAAACAAGAAGGAAGCAAATTGGGGATCCACTTTTAGGAACAAACCGCAGCATTCTTGCTATCACCTATCAGCATAAGATTTGATGCCCTTATTGCCGATACCCATGCTTGTTTTCATTGCCTCAGTTTCCAGACACCCACATTCTTTCCAAGGTAGCCACCCTAAAACTCTCTTTGAAGAAGTGGCGGAGTGTGGGTGGGGCAAGAGATAAAAATTTGGATGA
This sequence comes from Azemiops feae, assembly GCA_023970755.1. Lineage (NCBI taxonomy): Eukaryota > Metazoa > Chordata > Lepidosauria > Squamata > Viperidae > Azemiops > Azemiops feae. Next base: position 53,672 of record JALGBA010001993.1, read on the forward strand.
CATAGTTAAGGGCACCTACGCCTTTTTCATCCATGGGGTGAGGACGAAAGAAAAGTAACACCAAGAGGAAAAGAAAGCAAGTGTTGCCGTTGTTGTTGTTGTGCCCTAGTTGTGTGCAAGTCCATGTTTGCAATACAAAGCACAACTGGAATCAGTGGGGCAGCTGCCTTTAAGTAGTTTGATATTAACATTTCTGCAGGAAAACCACCAAACTCAGAGAGCACCAAGGACCCTAAAGGTCAATCCTGAGCTACAAATATTCTCTTCTCTTGATACCTGCTGAGATTAACTCAATTTAAACCAAATGCATCCCATGATTTTTAAAAATACAGGTAGTCCTCGACTTATGACCACAATTGAGCTGAAAATTTCTGTTAAGTGAGCTTTGCCCCATTTTATGACCTTTCTTGTCAATTATTAAGTGAATCCCTGCAGTTGTTGTTAGTAACCCGGTTTTTTAAGTGAATCTGGTTTCCCCACTGACTTTGCTTGTCAGAAGGTCACAAAAGGGGATCACGTGACCTTGGGACGCTGCAAAGGTCATAAATATGAGTCAGTGGCCAAGCGTCCGAATTTGGATCACGTGACCCTGGGGATGCGGCAACGGTCGTGTGAAAAATGGTCATAAGTCACTTTTTTCAGTGCCGTTTTAGCGTTGAACGGTCACTAAACGAACTGTTGTAAGTCGAGGACAGCCTGTACTCCGCCCTTCGCTCTTGCAAACCTGAACACCCGCTCCTTGGCTTGGCTTTGTGCGCTGAAGCGGACCCAGGAATCCATCGCGGAGGCCGAGGGGTGCCGAAAGGGAGGAACCGACCGAGCAGCCTCCGCCTGGCGGACCGCCTCGGCCCTCGCCCGACTGTCGGGCCCTGGAGGAGAGGTAAACACCTCCACTTCCGCCTCCGCTACAGGAGCGCGTGAGGGTCAAATTCATCCCAGGTTTGTGATTGGCTCCTGCTGACGGAGGTCGGGATGGGTAGACGTTGCGTCGCCTCAGGAGCGTCCGCCCGCTTCTGTTCACGATCCCCATTGGCTAACCAACGCCGATGGGGCCTCCCAACTGCACCTCGGCCGTCAGTCTCCCCGCTTTTGAGAGACTCACGATGACGATTGGGCAAGGGGGCGGGAGAGCCCGCCTCCCGCCGGAGAAGGCGCTCTGCCATTGGTCGGTGGCCGCGGCTGGAAGCCCGCCCAGCGACGACTGACACCTCGGGTTGTGAGGGGAGGTGCGCGCGGCCGCCGCGTCTCTTCTGCCTCAGGGATGGAGTCGCTCCGTGTCCAGCGGCTGCAGCCGGGCGTCGGCGGGACCCTGCGCTCGCTGCGGCCCGGCGTGACGGCGGGGGCGCTGCTCCCCTCGGCCGCCTCGGCGCCGCCCCTCCCGCCGCCCCCGCCGCCGCTCGGGCTGACGCTCACCCTGGGGCCGCCGCCGCCCCCGCCCCCTCTCCCGCCCTCCCTCTTGCCCGGGGTGACGGCGGGGGCCGCCGCCTCGAGCCCCCCGGGAGCCGCCGCGGGGCCGCCCGCCGTCCTGAGGGAGGCCGTCGAGGCCGTGGTCCGGAGCTTCGCCAAGCACACGCAGGGATACGGCCGCGGTGAGGAGCCGCGCCCGCCCGCCCCCCCGGGGCAGAAGGCCGGCTCCCCTCGGCTTCACCCCCTCAACGGGGCCGCTCCGGGGTCGAGGGGGGTGGGGAGCGGCCTGCAGGCCCGTTAGACGCCGGTAGTCCTCGACTTACGACCACACTCGAGCCCCACATTTCCCTTGCTAGTTGAGGGAGGTTTTGTCCCGTTTTACGACCTTCCTTGCCACAGTCATTAAGGGAAGCCCTGCTGTTGAATTAGTAACGAGGTCGTTAAAGTGAATCTGGCTTCGCCCATTGGCTTGGCTTGCCAGAAGGTCGCAAAAGGGGGGTCACGTGACTCTTGGGACACACAGCGACGGTCGTAAATGCGAATTCAGTGGCCCAAGCGCCTTGAGTTTGGATCCTGTGTGACCGTGGGGATGCTGCAACGGCTGTAAGTGTGAAAAAGCGGTCGATCGCTTTTTTTCAAGCGCTGTTGTAACTTAAGCGAATGGCTGTAAGACGAGGACTACCTGTAATGGCTTAGGGAGGTGGGAGCAAGGTGGAATGGGACTACTCGTTATGGACAACTTGCCATGGGACAACTTGCAGGAGAATTCAACAGTTCAATTTAATTAGTTAAAGTAATTAAAAAAATACTTTTTTAAGTTTTGTCATTCACATTTGTCCCTCCTTTGGCAATCCTTTCTTTAATGATTCTGTTTGACTATTTCTTCGATATTAGGGTAACTCTTGTCCTGTGGCAAGTTGCGCTGCGTTGAGTTGGCTGCAGTGAGTCAACCATGACCAGTTGGCTGTGGCGAGTGGTCGTAGACCTGGAGCAGGGGTCATTGGTTAAATTATGAAGGCTGTGCCTGTGAACATACGCAGAGTGCTTTTCTCATTGGTGTGCTGTGTTTCTGATCACGCGTGGAACATTTTTCTGAACGTGGGGCTATCCAATGTGCAGGCCATTCCCCTGAGATAGACTAGGGTGCATTTCATTGTTGGTGATAAAAGGCAGCAGAGATGAGAACAGAGCGTCGGCCTGCATGGACTCACTCCTGTCAAGTGGCTTTATAGGTGAACATGTGTCAAGGTGGTGAACTCTTCATCTTTGTAGGTTTTTAAGAGGACCGTCTGTCAAGGATGGCTTAGTTGTTTTTACTGAAGATTGCAGAAAGTTGGACCATATAATTGTGGTCTCTTTTAATTCAACATAATGATAGGCTTCCTTTTCTGGCAGGCTGTTTGATGCAGCCCTGTGTTTTCTGAGCACAGCTTCTTTAGGCTTCTGTTTCTGTCAGTCTGAATGTGTGACATCTGAGATTGCTTTAATAATAGCACTTTCCTGCCAGTCATTGTGAAGCAGACTGCACTGTGTTGACTTTGTGTAGTTTTTCAATTTTATTACCTTTTCATGATTATGATTAGTAAAGAAGAGACAATTTGCTCAATACCACATTATGTGGCTGGAGAAATTCATCCGGTCATAACGTATTTTGCAACCTTTTGACAAGCAAAATCAATGGGGAAGCCCAGATTCACTTACCAACCAGGTTACCAATTTATCAACTGCAGTGATTCACTTAACAACTATGGCAAGGAAGGTCATAAAACGGGGCATAATTTACTTAACAAATGTCTCGCTTAGGCACAGAAATTTTGGGCTCAATTGTGGTCGTAAGTCGAGGACTACCTGTACATGGGTTTCACTTCTGAGAGTTTGGAGCAAAACCCTTCAGTTAACAGAATAGCAGAAAAACAGAGCTGGAAGGGACCTTGGAGGTCCTCTAGTCCAACCCCCTGCTCGCTAGGAGATCCTATACCATTTCAGACGGGGCTGTCCAGTCTCTTCTTGAAAACCTCCAGTGATGGAGCACCCACAACTTCTGGTGGCAAGCTGTTCCACTGGTTCTCACTGTCAGGAAATTTCTCCTTAGTTCTAGGTTGCTTCTCTCCTTGATTACTTTCCATCCGTTGCTTCTCATCCTGCCTTCAGGTGCTTTGGAAAATAGATTGACTGCCTCTTCTTTGTGGCAGCCCCTCAAATATTGGAACACTGCTTTCATGTCACCCCTGGTCCTTCTTTTCACTAGACTAGACATATCCAGTTCCAGCAACCATTCTTTGTATAATAATAATAATAATAATAATAATAAAGTTGGAAGGGACTTTGGAGGTCATCGAGTCCAACCCACTGCTCAGGCAGGAAACCCTACACCATTTCGGACAAATGGCTGTCCAGTCTCTTCTTAAAAACCTCCAGTGTTGGAGCATTCACCGCTTCTGGTGAATGTATGTTTTAGCCTCCACCCCCCTTATCATCTCTCTTGCTTTTCTCTGTACTCTTCCCAGAGTCTCAACATCTTTTTTCATATTGTCCTGATCAAAACCGGATGCAATATTCCAGGTGTGCTCTTACCAGGGCTTTTTAAAGCGGTACTAACACTAAAGTTTGGAACATGTTTGAACTGCAAACTTATTTGTTCTGGAATTCTGTAAAGTTCTGTCAATTATTTTCTCAAAATCTATTTGATTGTTTTAAGAAATACATGTAGGAATAGAGAAAGATATATTAAGGTGTTTTATACGATTCTAAGGGGGGAAAAACTCCCACTGTTTTCATATTGAGGTCATTGGCTACAATTGTTTGCTTAAGTGGCAGTTGGGTAGCAGGAGTGCATCCAGTGGATGCTGTTTTGTACATTTTAAACAGTAAATGCTTGGCAGGCAGTCTATAGCTTGACTTAGTGCTCCTTTTCTGGCTCTGGAAGCCTGCAAGGCCATATGGAATCATTTACTCTTTCTTCTTAAATAAGCAAGTCAGATGTGTGTCATATGCAAGGCAAGGACCAGGGTTTGGGACCAAGAGAGTAAACAACATTTATAAATAACACGTGTGATTTCTGACTGTAAATATTTGAACTTTGGTAGCAGGAAGTGTAGAAAAGAAATTTTCTTCATGAGCATTTTTAGAGACTTTTGTTGTTTTGCTTCACATGAGGATTTTCTTATATGGAGGAGTTATACTTTCCACCTGGTGTTTCTTCCATTGCTTAGGATTCATAAATATTTAGCATACAGGTAGTCCTCGACTTACGACCACAGTTGAGCCCAAAATTTCTGTTGTTAAGCGAGACATTTATTAAGTGAGTTTTGCCCCATTCTTGTCTCAGTTGTTAAATGAATCACTGCACTTGATAAGTTAGTAACAAGGTTGATAAGTGAATCTGGCTTCCCCATTGACTTTGCTTATCAGAAGGTCGCAAAAGGGGATCACGTGACCCCGGGACAGTGTAACCGTTTTAACTACATGCCAGTTACCAAGCATCCGAATTTTGATCACATGATCATAGGGATGCTGCAAAGGACGTAACTGAAAAAGGGTCATAAGTTGCTTTTTTCAGTGACCTTGTAACTTTGAACGGTCACTAAGCAAACTGTTGTAAGTCAAGGATTACCTATATGCTCTACATTAGAAATAGTAGATGCTAACTAGCTCTAGAGCAGGGGTGTCAAACTGCTGGCCCATGGGCCGGATGTGTCATGTCAAAACTGCGCCCACCCCAGCTCTGGCAATGGGGAAAAAGTCGCAATACGTCGCGACACATCACGTGACGTGGCGAGTTTGACACCCCTGGTGTAGAGGCTCAGGGTCAGAGTTTTGTTAGGCTGAAGTGTTTATTAACATTAGTACTGAAATTTCTGATTTTTCATTTGAAAAAGCATTTTAGAAGATTAAAAATATATTATCTTTAGTTAGTGTATTATGTCCAGCATTTAATTAAACCTTAATTTTGAGTTTTCTGTTTGGTTCTTTTAGTTATTATTTAAAAATGGTAGTGTCTGTATATGAATTAATTTTAGAAGCTGTGTGGACTTCCTAGAGGAGCATTTTTTTGCTATAAGTAGTCCTTGACTTACGATCGATCGCTTAACGACCTTTCAAAGTTATGATGAACTTCCCTGGGGCTACTTATAACCTGGTTCCGCAATTACGACAGTGAATCCAATTGTGGTTGTAAATTGAAAACTATCTGTAGTAGCTCTCTGGATTCTTCAATTGCAGCAATGATCGGGAAAGCTTTATGTTGTAGCTGTGTGTGTAAATAATTGTTAATATTCTGATAGACTCTGCTTTTCTATTTTCAGTCAATGTTGTTGAAGCGCTTCAGGAATTCTGGCAGATGAAGCAATCACGTGGTGCTGATCTGAAAAATGGTGCTCTGGTGGTTTACGAGATGGTCCCATCCAACAGTCCTCCTTACATTTGCTATGTTACGTTGCCAGGAGGGAGCTGTTTTGGCAGTTTTCAGGTTAGATTGTCTTGTTTATGGAATCTTAGACTTGAACGGTGCGGTGGCCTAGAGGTAAAGACTCTCACCTCCCACTTGGAAGGTTGAGAGTTCAATCCTCTGCAGCGACAGATGTTTCTCTATCAGGCCGCAAAGAGAAAATATCTGCTGTGAACTCCGTGTAGGCATCAGGAAGGGCATCCAGCCAGTAAACACTCAGCTCCACTTAGTCGCCCTGACTCCACCCCAAAGAAAGAGTTTAAAGGGTCATAAAAAGAAAAAAAAATATGGAATCCTAGTCAGGTGGAATTGATGAAAATATCTTTAGCTTTGAACAGCCTTTCTTTTAATGAAAAGACAAGCTATGAGACATAGTAATGTACTGTACTGTACATTTACTGTACTGTAAATGTGAAAAATTCAAAGCGTGTGGCACCTTTAACTGCATAATATCAGCAATAAGTTTCAGGAATGCTGTAATCCTCAGCTATTCCAAATCCTGGCCTTAACAGAGCCTAAAGCAGCAAAGATTTTTGGCTAAATTATTCCATTTGTGGGATTTGAAGCAGGCATCCAAAATAAACAGGAATATCTGAACACTTGGAAATAACGTTAGGTGTTTAGGATTAAGTAGCTAGAGTTTGGTTTTAAACCAATTAATTTTATTGACAAATATTATTGTGGAATTTCTTTCTGTAAATGTACATGCTGACTTTCAGCATCCTGTGAGGTTCTTTCTTTCTAGGATGCTGAGCTTTCAAACCTTTCTGACACTTGCAGCCTATCAAAGAACAGCAGTTCAATAGTGCCCTTTGCAGCATAATTAAAATTTAGGGATAACTTTGTTAACTGACCCATATAGTTTCCGTTCTTATGTCTGCCTTGTATTCTTCTCCAACCCCACTTCAGTTTTGTCCAACGAAGGCTGAAGCCAGGAGAAGTGCTGCAAAAATTGCACTGATGAATTCAGTCTTCAATGAACATCCATCCCGTAGAATCACAGACGAATTTATTGAGAAAAGTGTTATCGAGGCTTTGGCATCTTTCAATGTAAGTCTTTTTAAAGGTTCTGTAATTAGTAGGGAAATAATTGTAGGGAAAATTCATAAATCTTTAGGAATCCTTCTGGAATCCTTGATTGGCAAGGCTTCTATGTGTGCAATGAAAATAAGTACTGTTGACCATTGTTGTGTACTTCTCCCAGTTATAAGTGTGTGTATAACATTTACCCTTGGCATTTTCAATGTAATTTACAAAATTAACTGTAACAATTGCAACTAATTCTATGTGGGACAAACATCACATCGATTAAAAAACAGAATACATGAACATCAGCTGGCAGTCAAACGCCACAATCCCAAATCTGTAATCTCTACCCACCCTGACACCAAACAGCACTGATTCGATTGGAGTAATACCAGAATCATCAGCCACGCTACCACCTGCCACGCGCGTGAGTTCATCGAATCCCGGCACTCCACAAGCAACTCCATCAACAGACACATCAACCTACAACCAGCCTATGAACCCCTCAGAATTCGAATCAACTGCACAGCCAATTAGGGACAGCACCGACCCTCAGCCAACTTCACTTAGCAGTGACCCTCACCTGACATGACCTCCCCATCACAAGACCCTCACTTGACATACCCACACCTGACTCACCACAAGATCTACTGACCACACAAAGCTTTTATAAGCAGAAAGACACAGACACACGCACACACACCCTAAACTCTGCTGAAGATGTTACCTAGCCTGGTAACGAAACGTTCAGAAACCAACCCATAAGCTCGGAGAACGAACCTGCAGCCTCATCCTACACCCAAGCGACAAGATACTCGCCACCATCACAAACTTTCAATATCTTTTTTTTTTTTGGATGCTTAACAACATTCCTTTTATACTGACAAGATTTTTAGAAGTGGTTTTCTCCTGCCTAACAGTAATTGAGCCCACAAGTTTGTTGGTAGGTTGTAACGATCATAAAGTGGTCATCGTATGACTGTGCTCAATTTTACAAACTTTTTTTGTGTTGGCCGTTAAGCAAACATGGCATTAAGTAAATGCTGTGGTTGTTGTAGGAGAGAAGCAGGTGGGGGTCAAACACATCCTCAATTTGGAGTCTCTATGTTCCTGTAAGAGACCTAAATCCAGCCCCCCCCCCAAAAAAAAAATCTGTTATTTGGTGCCAGTTTGCTTTGACCATTAGTAGTTCAGAATCTTCTGTAATCAGTAGCATAAAATCAATTTGTAGTTATTTTGAATTCTACCATGGTTCCTGACAATTGTTAAGTGAACCCATAAAGTTCGTTAAGCAAACTTCAAATCGAGGTTGTAAGTCCCTTTTGGGGGGTCAGTTGTAACTTTGAATGGTTGCTAAGCTAGTCATAAGTTAAGCCCTATGGAATATCCATATATTTATACAACTCGCATCCAAACACTGCAGCTTTGTGAAAACTCTTCTTAAAGTAGGAATCCTTTTTGTATAAAAAAGCTGGCCCTTTTTCCGCTAATCCAAGCTAACCTAATGTTTGTCTTCCCAACAGGGCAACACAGAGGAAGCAGATAGCCCGACTACAGGTATTGGTGCTTTCCGCTTCATGTTGGAATCCAACAAAGGGAAATCCATGTTAGAGTTCCAGGTATTCTTAATTGGATTATGCAATCCAGACTTTTGCTGCTAAAACCTGACCTACTGACTTAATTACCAGTAACTGTTTATGAAGAGGAGATGCAAAATGTGCAGGAGAGGTGGAATTGGCACAGAAATGTAGGATCGTTATTGTTCTTCATAGTTTGTTGGCCAACTCAGGACTCTGAAATAATCATCAGATATGCTAAGATTAAAAGCCTGTCGCAATGCCTTTATAAGAAATGCTTAAGGAATTAATGTTTGTGATGGCAACCTGAAAATCTGTTTCGGACATTATCAGAATTAGATTTTGTAAAAAAAGTTTGGAAACCTCCAGAGTATTGTTGAATGATGAATCAACCCAGTAGTTTTTATGTGAACAAATGTAAGTGCAAATTATCTTGTCCGATATCCAGAAACGGGACCCTCAGCAGGAGACGGAATGGCTTCGGGCACCTCTAGTCGTGCCTTTTGTCTGCTGATAACAGTGCTCAAAATTGGCCTGCTTTTCTTTGACAGGAGCTAATGACGGTTTTCCAGCTGCTACACTGGAATGGTAGCCTTAAAGCCATGCGGGAGAGGCAGTGTTCACGACAGGTAGGTTTGTTCAAAGGATCTGCGGGTTTTGTGCCTGTAGCTGGCAGCGGACAGAAGCTGAAGCGCCTCCGGCATGGCTGAACATCTTCGCTATGAGCCTCCTGAAGCTGCTGGAACTCGGTACCACCTGGAGGGCTGCAAGTCCTCCCTCTGTTTTAAAGCAGCTTTGGTCTCTGTGGAAAACAAAGCCACAAATGAAGGTTTCCCGTGGCTTGGAAAAGTGAGTGAAATGGGGAAACTGTATTTTTTTACTCCCTTTAATTTAAGCCAGAAGACTCTGAGCTCGGACTAGTTCCACTTGTCCACCCTTGATCGAAATAAAAGATTGGGAATAGGCTCTAGCAGCAAGTTACAGGTAGTCCTTGACTTACAACAGCTTGTTGACTGACCAGAGTTACAATGGCACTGGAAAAAAGTGACCATTTTTCACACTTATGACTGTTGCAAGCATCACCGATGGTTACACGATTAAAATTCAGATGCTTGGCAACTGATTCATATTTACGACGGTTGCAGCTTTATGACAAGCAAACTTTATGACAAGCAACTTTATGACAAGCAAAGCTTTTGCAACTTTATGACAAGCAAAGCTAAGGGAAAGTCAGATTCACTTAACAACCGGGCTACTAATTTAACAAATGTGGCAAGAAAAGATGTAAAATAGGGCAAAAGTCCCTTAACAAATTTCTCACTTAGCGACATAAATTGTGCTCATAAGTCGAGGACTATCTGTACTAATTGCCAGGGACTACTTTTTTTTCCTCTTCTTTGTGTATGATTGCTCCAGTTCTTTTACCAAGAACCTAGTCATGTCTCCCTTGGACACTTAATGTTCCGTATTTTTGTGTGAGTTATTTGAAGGGCGACTTACGGCATGAAGCCGTCTGCCTGACTGGAGAGAAGTGTCTTTGCTGGTTCTGGAATTTGGGAGCGCATCTTTTCCCCATTCATGTCCTCTCTCCTCCCCCACCAGGAGGTGCTGGCACACTATTCCCATCGTGCTCTGGATGATGATATACGGAACCAGATGGCAACGGACTGGGTCAACCGGGAGCAGAACATCCCAGGGGCCCTTTCCAGGGAGCTGGCCTCGACAGAGCGTGAACTGGATGAAGCTCGGCTAGCTGGAAAGGAGCTGAGATTTCACAAGGAGAAGAAAGACATCTTGATGTTGGCTGCTGGCCAGCTGGGGAACATGCATTCTTCCAACTGCTAGGACCCCACGTAGCCCTTTCTCCTTTCACTCCTCTCTCTCCCTACAATAGTTTGCTGAAGAGGTCGAAAGGAATGTTACAGATATGAAGAAGCCCAGTATTCAACCAGATTTTTTCCTAATTTTATTGTGCAATGTGATGTTTGCGTTTAGGAGACTTTAGTGCAGAATTTGATCATAATCTTAGTTGCCTTAATTTTTAGTTCTAAGTGTAAGGTATCCTCCAATTAGAGAAGGAAACCTGAATTAACATTTTGAAAAAAAAAAACATTTGAGTTTGTTCAGAACTTGGCTTCGATTCTAATCACCTGAACTGTGTCATTGAACAGCCTCCAATGCCTCATTTTCCAAGAACAGAGGACCAGTTGCACATTTTTTAAAAAAATTCTGTATAGATTTTATACCTCTTAGGTTATCTTTTTCTCTCTGCTGAAGAACTTTTCGTAGAACACACTTACAGTGTAGCCTTTCTGGAGAAATAGTCTTGTGCTCAAATCTTGATTCTATCCAGGTATTGTACAGACATCAGTATTATGTAGAAAAGTAACGCTGCCAAAATAATGCCAGTGTTTGTTATTAGGGTATAATGCATTGATATATGTTACGCAAATATGTAGCTACAGTTAAAGTACTTCGATATACACCATCTTATCACTTATAAGCACAGCACTTAAAACACCCGTTTCCGTTATTGTCCGACCACCACTCAAGATTGTATTTTAACTGAATAATGCTGCTTTTTGAGCGGCATATTAATCTGCTGGGTGCTCCCTAAATTACAAGCATAAGGCACTTATTTTCTTCTTTTCAGTCAATCAGTCAGTCAGTCAATCAGAATGGAGCTGGAAGGGATCTTGGAGGTCTTCTAATCCAACCCATTCTCAAACAGGAGACCATTTCAGACAAGTGACTGTCCAGTCTCTTCTTAAAACCTTCCAGTGATGAAGCACCACAATTTCTGGAGGCAAGCTCTTTCCACTGGTTAATTGTTCTCACTGTTAGGAAGTTTCTCCTTAATTCCAGGTTTCTTCTCTCCTTGATTAGTTTCCATCCATTGTTTCTTGTCCTGCCTTCTGGTGGTTTGGAAAATAGGTTGACCCTCTCCTTTTTGTGGCAGCCTCTCTCAAATACTGGAACTCTACTATCGTGTAACCCCCAGTCCTTCTTTTCTCTAGACTGGCCATACCCAATTCCTGCAACCGTTCTTCATATGTTTTTTCTTTTATTTGCGTTATGCAACCCATCCAGTAAATTCATGGATGGCTTTTATTCAGCAGGAATCTGGGCCAAACACATGACTACGGAAATGCTGTGATGGTTGTCAATGTGAGGATGGTCCTCCCTTTTTTCTAGTGCCATTAACTTTGAACAGTTGCTACACTAATATTGTAAATTGAGGACTACCTGTATTGACCATGACTTAATTTTACGTTGTTGTTTTGTTCAGGGTTTACTTTCAAAGTCTTCGGACGCTTAGAGAATGTTGGTCTCCTGCATGTCAGGTTAGTTTGGTTCTTTGCTGTTTTTTGTCATGTATAAGCAAGCTTCAAGCCCTAATCCGGTACAAAAACGTGGCATAAGAGATCTCTTGATCAAAAGCTTCAGGCCCTCTCAACGTAAATGGAACAATTTGCAAAAGATAGGTGGTCTGTTCTGGTCTATGATTATAATAAAGATTTGATTGACTGGTGGAATTATTAACTGGTGATCAGTGGGCTCAAGAAAACGTTCTTTGGTCTTCAGATCTTCAATACCTTGTCATTTGTATACATGAAGTAATAAAACAATATCCTCTTTTATATATATATATATATTTATATATTTTATACATAGCTATTGTTTACACGATATTAATGTTTAAGGCATTTATAAAGTGAGCTTATAACTAAAATTCTTTGAAGACGAATGTGTACATGAATGTCTCCTGTGTTCACTCTAGCCTGGCCGACTGGTAGGTTGCCGTATTTGAGTTATTTTTCTTGCCTGAATCTGTCCAGACAACAGTCTGAATAGTTTTGGAAACTGAATAGTACAGTTTTCACTGGTGCTGATTTTTTCCTGACCTTTCTGTTTTCTGTAACTATTGATAATCTCCAGATTATCCATGCAGTGTTACCTACAACCCTTCTTCTACGCTGCTTGTCTCTCTCATGATTTGTGTGTTCGGGACTTCGTTTGTAATGCATAGCTTTGTGTAATAAACAGGATTTGGGAAAAGTTCCTTTCTCTTCTTCTTTCCACGGTTTGGAAGTGAAGCCTTTTTAGAAACATTTGGATCTTATCTGCTCCTCCTGGACAGACGTGGCCATTGGGCTGCAGGAATATCAGTACCAGGTGAGGCCTTATGGTGGAGCTGAGGAAAAAGAGAGGTCCTTTCTCAGCAGCGGCCCCTGCCCACATGAAGGGGTCTGTCCATTCAAGCAGGAAGCTTGCCAAGCCTCCCTACCCATTCCTTTTTTTAAGAATTAACACTTTTGCAAATCTTATGTGGATGCACTCATGGGCACACCCACACGCCTTTCAGTTAGTCAGGACCCAGGTGAGCCAAATCAAGCCAATGTTTATTACAGTCAAAATTAAAAACTCTCAAGGAACATCCAGTTAAAAATTATAGAATAAAATAATAAATAACAGATAACATCTATATTAAAATCGCAATTTGGCATCCAGTCTGTCAGTTGCCCACAAGCAAAACTCAGCATGGCCTAACTATAATATCAATCCTTACACTTTGAGGCCCCTCATCATTAAATACTAAAATGCAAGAGAAGGCTAACACGTAACGGTTTGCTGCATTAATTGTGTAAAATCACTAGGATGGATTAATCACCTGTTTCCGACAAATCCCCAGTGCTGCTGTGCAGAATCTAGCCACCTGTGCTGTAATCACAGTCTGTTTGTCTTTAAGCAGACGCTGGAGATAAGCAGTGTCGGAACGGTCCGAATACCTATCGATTATTGAGAAGATAAGTTTCCCCCCGAATATCTCTGTAAAATAAAGAGCATTGAAGGAGAATGTGTCCGGCAAACCCTGGTGATCACTGACAAGTCCATGCAGTTTTTTCGGCAACGTTTTCAGGAGTGGTTTACCCTTGCCTACTTCCTAGGGCTGGAAGGAAGTGACTGGCTTTGTACCTAAGGCAGGACTAGAACTTAAGTTGTTTGTCGCCCAGTCTGGTTTCTACACCAAACCAATATTCTCAGCAAATTTGATAACTCCTTGAACAAGAGGTACAGCTTATTTTAAAATGTTTTTGCCAAGCTCCTCAAATTTATCGAGGCTGATCTGTGGGTTTGTAATAAAAGTTTCATATCTAAATGCAAGTCCGTGAAGTACGGCATGCTTCACTGTAGATGATCTGTGGCAGAGCCAGGAGAGAGATGATGCTCCTTCATCTCTCACCAGCTTTCAATACTGTTGCCATGTAGAATAGAATAGAATAGAATAGAATAGAATAGAATAGAACAGAACAGAATAGAATAGAATAGAATAGAATAGAATAGAATAGAATAGAATAGAATAGAATAGAATAGAAGCTGGAAGGGACCTTGGAGCTCTTCTAGTTCAGCCCCCTGCTCAAGCAGCAGAACCTATACTGTCTCAGACAGGTGAATGTCCAGTCTCTTCTTGAAAATCTCCAGTGATGGAGTGCCCACGATTTCTTGTGGCAAGCTGTTCCACTGGTTAGTTGTCCTCACTGTCAGGAAGTTTCTCCTTAATTCCAGGTTGCTTCTCTCTTTGATCAGTTTCCAACCATTGTTTCTCGTCCTGCCCTCTGGTGCTCTGGTGAACAACCTGGCCCCCTCTGCCTTGTGGCAGCCCCTCAGATACTGGAACACTGCTATCATGTCTCCCCTGTTTCTTCTTTTCTTCAGACTAGCCAAACCCAAGTCCCGCAGCCGTTCTTCGTATGTTTTAGTCTCCAGGCCTTTGATCATCTTAGTTGCTCTTCTCTGAATTTTTTCCAAACTCTCAACATCTTTTTTGTGATATGGTGACCAAAATTGGCTGCAGTATTCCAGGTGTGGTCTTACTAGGGCTTTATAATACTTAAGTGAATCTTGCCCCATTTTACGACCTCTTTATGCCACCATTGTTAAGTGAATCACTGCAGTAGTTGTAACCCGGTCATTAAGTGAAACTGGCTTCCCCATTGACTTTGCTTGTCAGAAGGCCACAAAAGGGGATCACGTGACCCTGGGACACTGCGACCGTCGTAAATACGAGTCAGTTGCCAAGCATCCAAATTTTGATCACGTGACTATGGGGATGCTGCAACCGTCTTAGATGGGAAAGATGGTCCGTAAGTCACCCTTTCTCAGTGCCGTTGTAACTTCAGTCACTAAATGAACTGCTGTAAGTCGAGGACTACCTGTGAGGGAGGCTTGCTTTAGCTATGCAGCCGGGATCTGTGAACTTTTGCAAAGCTCTGATTGGACAACGCTCATCTGGGAGGGGCAGGCTGAGCCCCTCGCGAAGCCCCTCCAGCCTGCTAACATCAGCAGCTGTTTGAACGTGAAATTGAATATGAAAGCCGCCATTTGCAATTTGACGCTGCAATTCCCGGCGGCGCCGCAAGGGGCGGCCCGGGACGCCTCCATCGTCCCAAGATGGCGCTCTGTCCCAGGAGCTCCGTCTCCGAAGGTGCCGCGCAGACTCAGTAGCCCTCTTGTAGGTCGGACCTTCTCTAAATGGCTGCCAGGACCGCCCTCTGCCTTCAGGAGCAGGTTGCACTTCCTGTCCCGGCCGGAAGCCATCCCGTCATCCCCTGCGAGCCCGGCGGCAGTAGTTTCGACGGTCGCTTTGGAGAAGCCTCGTTTAGTGGGCCGACATGGCTGACGTGCTGGACCTTCACGAGGCGGGCGGCGAGGACTTCGCCATGGACGAGGACGGCGACGGTACGGCTCACGCCATTCCCCTGCTTTAACTTCTTGAGCGCCCGTCCGCGTCGCAATAGCCATGCGAGGTGGGCCCGTGGAGGCCGACGAGCTGCGCATGTGCGCTGCTTTTATTCATTTCAGTACATAATTCCCCATTTCTCAATTTTAGCGAGCGCTTAAGACGGCCATTAAACACATTTTACTGATTATTTACTGAAATGTCCTGACGGGGGGGAAGAATTAGCCAGTGGAACGGCTTTCCACCAGAAGTTGTGGGTGCCCCATCACTGGAGGCTTTTGAGAAGAAGCTGGACAGCCACTTGTATAGGGTCTCCTGCCAGAGCGGGGGGGGGGTTGGACTAGATGACCTCCAAGGTCCCTTCCAGCTCTGTTATTCTGTTATAACTGTTATTTTCTTGAGCATTCAAGAGCTCAACTAGCGTCCCGCACACTGCATGAGAGAGGACAGGTCTTAATAATAATAATAAAGTTGGAAGGGACCTTGGAGGTCATCAAGTCCAACCCCCTGCTCAGGCAGGAAACCCTATACCATTTCGGACAAATGATCTTTTCTAAAGATTAAACGTACTCAAATTGCCTTGGGCCTCTCCTCCATTTGTCTGAAATGGTCTAGGGTCCCCCTGTTTGAGCAAGGGGTTGGACTAGAAGACCTCCCAAGGTCCCTCCCAACTCTGTTATGTTGTTCTGATTACAATACGTGATACAATAGTACACCACCCAGAGCCCCTCTCCGAGGGAGGTGGACGGTTGAGGAGTGTGAAGTATAAATAAATAGGAAATTAGTAAAGGAAATGTAAAACCGTAGTTTAAATGTTTTATATATTCATGTTCAAATCATGTTATAGTTAAAAAGCTGTTTTCCCTGCTCTTCTACTGATGGGCTTATTTTCCCTGTGTGTGGATTCTGGGTTCATGTCTTTGTTTTTATTCTTTTTTTGCACGTGAGGGTTAAGGGGCTTATTCTGAATGTTGTTAATTTCCACTGAAGATCCCACTAGGGAACTTTCTTTCAGGCCATCTAGCTGTCCTGTGATTGTAGGGCAGAAAAGATGGCCCTTTTCTTAGCTCGTTGGTTCTGTTCTTACCATTAAAAAAAATTTTTTTTTCTAGTATTTACTTATAATCGGTTTCCTATTACAGGTAGTAATTGATCCCAAAATTTATGTTGCTAATTTGTTAAGTGAGTTTTGCCCCACTTAGCAACTTTTCTTGCCACAATTGCCAAGTGAATCACTGCCGTGGATAAGTTAGTAACCCGGTTGTTAAGTGAATCTGGCTTCCTCATTGACTTTGCTGGTCAGAAGGTCGCAAAAGGGGATCACGTGACCCCAGGACGCTGCCACCGTCATAAATATGAACCAGTTGTCAAGCATCTGAATTTTGATCACGTAACCGTGGGGATGCTGCAGCAGCCGCACGTTTTTTAGTGTCATCGTAACTTTGAACAGTCACTAAATGAACTGTTGTAAGTCGAAGACTATACCTAAATCTGTCATTCCATGTTCTGCACTCCGGGATGGAAGGGGGCAATGAATTAACTTCTTATATGTGGGATTTTTTCAGGCTTTGAAGAACGTTATGTCCCCACATAATCCTTTTTTTACGAAGAATAAACAGTCCCAAGTTCTTTCATCCCTTGTCACAAGGTTTAATTGCTAGTTCCCTAATCTTGAAATTATTAAAAACGTGGGACCGAAGGACCAGAGAAGGGATTTTATTTGCAAATGTGCTGCTCTCTCCTCAGTAGGCATAAATACATTTGGGGAGTTCAACTTGTATAGGTAGTCCTCAACCTACGACCACAATTGAGCCCAACATTTCCGTTGCTAAGCAAGACAGTTGTTAGGTTTTGCCCATTTTACGTCTTTTACTGCTGAATCACTGCAATTGCTAAGTTGGCAAACACGGCTCCCCCATTGACTTTGCTTGTCCGAAGGTCGCAAAAGGGGATCTCACATGACCCTGGGACACAGCGACCGTCATAAATTTTGATCACATGATCATAAGTCACTTTTTTTCAGTGCTGCTGTAACTTTGAACAGTCACTAAATGAATGGTTGTAAGTCGAGACTATCTGTATTGTGAATTGGGCTTTCAGAGTGACTGTGCAGTCATTACAAGCTAAGCGTTTTTCATTCTTTGTTGTCGTTAATTGATCCAACTATATTTGGTTTCTCTTCAGAAAGCATCCACAAATTGAAGGAAAAGGCGAAGAAAAGGAAAGGCAGAGGTTTTGGGTCAGGTAAGTTGTTCTTTCAGTTTAGCTGCTGTTGTTCATGAGGGCTAGGAACCAGGAGACTGTATGTTCCAGTCCCACCTTAGGCACAAAAACCGATTGGGTGACTTTGGACCAGTTATACTCTCTTAGCCTAGTTTACCCCCACAGGGTTGTTGTTTTGGAAAAAATAGGAGGAAGGAGAATTAGGTACGTTTGCCACCTTGAATCACTTATCTGAGTGATAAAAGATATTTTATTTATAAAAATGGTAAAGATGGGATATAAACAAATATAAATAAATGGTATTGCCTGTGACATGTTCCATCCCAAGCTACACGAGATACAGGCATGGTTTGGGACCTAGATAGCTAAAATTTTGTGCTTGACCAACACTAGAACAGAATGAAGGCGTCATGGTTCCGACAGATGAAACTCTTCAAAAGAACTTCGAGGCATTGTTTACCTTAAAGAATCTTTTATTCGAGAAACAAAGTATCGGCACTACATAGTTGAAGCCAAAAACTGAATTCCCCTCCCCTGGGCACAAAGTAGCAAAGCACAATTCCCTCCTCCAACTAACCGTCATAAATCACATTCCCCAATTCGCTTGAAACACAGCCCGCCAAATCGTTATCAGCTCTGGGCTCAGTAACCTTGAATTCCCACAGCTGTTATTGTTGTTATGACTAACTCTCATCCACATCCCCCTCCCAGCATCAATCAGCTCTAAAAGCGAAAGAGAAAAATGAATGCATTTCCATCTGTTGTCAAAGCAACAACACCTGATGTTTGTTTGTTTGTGTCATCACTGTGAGGTTCTCCAAAGGCACGTTCCTCCTGCCTTCAGTCCCAAGCTGTGAGAAATTAAACTGCTTTTGCCATCCCTAGAGCAGGGGTGGCTCAGTGGTTAGAATGCAGCAGTGCAGGCTAATTCTGCTCACTGCCAGCAGTTCGATCCTGGCCGGCTCAAAGTTGACTCAGCCTTCCATCCTTCCGAGGTCGGTAAAATGAGGACCCAGATTGTTGGGGGACAAGAGGCTGGCTTTGTAAACCGCTTAGAGAGGGCTGTAAAGCACTGAAGCGGGATATAAGTCTTTAAGTGCTGTTACTCTCTCCCTTGTCTGGGAGGGGAGGTGTGCCACGCAGGTTTCTCATTTGCTATTCTCTGAAAGTGAGAACCAGCTTACAATACCTCCAGGAACGCGTTCAGCTGCTACTTGTATTTAATTACATGTGTGTGTGCGTGTCAAAAGTTTTGTTTCTATCTAAAACCCGTTTTCTGTTTTTTGCTCCTGGGTGTATCCGAACAGAAGAGGGCTCCAGAGCCCGCGTTCGTGAGGATTACGACAGTGTGGAACAAGATGGCGACGAACCGGGTCCTCAGAGATGTGAGACGATGCCCTCATTTTGTTTCTTCCTTTTAGCATGTCAAAAGTTTCCCTGTGTGCATTTCAAATGGTCCTTCGGTTTGAGACTCACCTTTTTTGGCCCTTTGTGTCTCTCCAGCGGTGGAAGGTTGGATCCTCTTTGTGACGGGTGTGCATGAGGAGGCCACTGAGGAGGACATTCATGACAAGTTTGCTGAGTTTGGGGAGATCAAGAACCTCCACTTGAATCTTGACCGGCGGACAGGCTATCTGAAGGCATGTATGAGTGGGGCTGCTTGTGGGGCTGGTTCTTCCCAGAGAAGGGCGTAGGGCAGTCACCGAACGGTCATTTAGGCTCAGCCGGGATGGAAAACACATTCAGAGTTTTGATGAGAGGCTCCTGGGAGCGGCAGGCATTCCTGATTGCCTGCTTTCTTGATGTGAGTCTACAAACGACAGGTAGTCCTCGAGTTACGACCGCAATTGAGCGGGTCAGGCTGAAGGGAGGGGGGTCGCCCCAGGAGAGGTAGTCCTCGACTCAACGACCACAATGGAGCCCCAAATTTCTGTTGTTAGGCGAGACATTCGTTAAGTGAGTTTTGCCCCATGTTATGACCTTTCTTGCCACAGTTAAGTCAATCCCTGCAGCTGATTAGTTAGTAACCAGATTGTGAAGTGAATCCGGCTTCCCCATTGACTTTTCTTGTCAGAAAGCTGCAAAAGGGGATCACGTGACACCCCCCCGGGACACCGCAACCGTCATAAATATGAACCGGTTGCCAGTCATCTGAATTTTGATCACATGACCATGGGGATGCTGCCAAGGTCATAACTGTGAAAACGGTCGTAAGTCACTTTTTCCAGTGCCGTTGTAACTTTGAACGGTCACTAAATGAAAATAGTAAGCCGAGGACTACCTGTACTAAGCCAACATGTGGCATAATCTGTGACTTAACTCTAAACCGTGGCTAAGGAAGTCAAGATAATCATAGATTTGCCAGTAATCAAGAGAGTAAGGCCTGCTTGAATGAACCATTTGGGCCGATAGCACGTTGGGAGCGCTCACCTCTCTTTCCCAAATGTCTCGCAGGGTTACACGCTGGTGGAATACGAGACCTACAAAGAGGCCCAGGCCGCCATGGAAGGCCTGAATGGGCAGGATCTGATGGGGCAGCCCATCAGCGTGGACTGGTGCTTTGTCAGAGGCCCTCCGAAAGGAAAACGAAGGTGGGGTTTTGTTTTTTTTAAGCCCAAGAACAAACGTTCGGTCTACCAGATGTGTACTCTGTGTGTACCTCCTGGGAATGCGAAGTAGTTAAAGTACGTAGAGAATAATGTGATTCAGCTGAAAGGACTGGGAACACTCACTCTTCTTCGCCCCCCTGGTTTTGATCAGCGAAGGGAAACTGAAATTGCTCAAGCGACATCTGCTTATATTGAAGGGTCAGAATCACAGTCCTAAATGCAGGTCGCCCTCAAATTACGACCGCAATTGAGCCCCAAATTTCTTGCTGCTAAGTGAGACATTTGTTAAGTGGGTTTTGCCCCGTTTTGCAACCTGTCTTGCCACAGTTGTTAGGTGAGTCATTGCAGTTGTTAAGTTAGTAACACGGTTGTTCAGTGAATCTGGCTTCCCCCAGGGACTTTGCTCGCCCGAAGTTCGCGAAAGGGGGATCACGTGACTCCCGAGACACTGCAAATGTCATAAATGTGAGACAGTTGCTTCACATCCAGTTTTGATCACGTGACCACGGGGGTGCTGCAGCGGTCTTAAGCGTCAAAAACAGTCATAAGTCAATTTTCTTCAGTGCCGTGGTAACTTTGAACGGTCACTAAGTGAACTGTTGTAAGTCAAGGACTAGCTGTATACCAAACATGGCAAAATGCATTCCTTGTTCAAGAGCAAGACGGTTACCAGGCTCCGAAACAGCTGGGCAGCGACAACTTGTCTCTAGACATCTAAGTTCAAGGGCCCGATCCCTGAACCTTGGTGCATCACAAATTCTCTTTTTACTTGCATAATTTTTGATAAAAAGACGAATTTGGATATTTCTGCCGCTAGGAATTGCAAAGTCTTGGATGTTTTTATCAGGGGCAAATCCTGCTGCAGAGGCTTAAGTCAACTTCTGATATGTTTCCTGAATGTGAATATTTATAATCCGGTCCTGGTGGTGTTCCTTTTCACTAATCACATATAAACTACTTTGGGAAACTTTTGAGGCTGAAAGGATGAACTGAAAAGAAATAGGTATGTTCAAGCTAACCTAGAGGAGACCCGATAGCTGTCTTCCAGAACTTGGGAAAAGGGGGTTAATTTATTCTCCAAAGCACCTGAAGGCAGAATAAGAACCAGTGGATGGAAGCTCATTGGAGATCAAACCTGAAAAAGGAGGTGAAGTGCGAACAATTAGTCAGTGGAACAGCTTGCCTCCCGGACTTGTGGCTCTGGGTGCTACATCAAGGGAGTTCTCGGGAAAAGATTGCAGAATTATTTGTCCGGGATGGTATGAGGACTCCTGTCTTAGAGGGGGTTAGACTAGAAGACCTTCAAGAGCCCTTCCAGCCCCATGATTCTATGATGCGTGCTAAACACATGAAAATATGTCAGACCCTGAATGGATTTGTGTAGCAGAAAAACCCTTTTAATGTTTTCTTGGTCCGTTTCTGCCTAGGAGCGGCCGGAGAAGAAGCCGAAGTCCTGACCGAAGACGGCGCTGAAAGGGCTTCCATTTTGCAACTCCCGCACTGTGGGTGCCTCAGACATCACCTTCCTAACTCAACGGGCTGAATTCAGGTGGAGGGAAGGCTGCTATAGGGTGCAGACTTGGCAAAGGGAAGAGGGGTTCCCATTTATTTGCCCTAATTGCCACCTGTTTAATTTTGTATTAGACTAATCATTTTTAATATTTTTCCCCCTTAACCTTTTGACTGTTGTTATCAAATGACTTGAGATTTTCATTTTTTTTCCTGTGTCCTTTGACTTTGCCCCCCTATTCTGTGTTTGTAAAGATAATTCTGGTTTTAAGCCTGTAAAGGATCTCTGAAACAGCATTCAGAATAAAAGGCTATGTTTTTTTTTTAACTGTGGTAACTCTTTTTTATTATAAAACCCTAAATGGCATAAACATGGTTTACACTTACGACTCCTTGTTCAGGAATCCATTGGATAGTACTCGCCCTTTCTAAATTCTAGAGCAGGAACAGTCACTTGAGACCTTTGAACCCGTCCATGTGTGGGCACGGGGTGAAGTCTTCCGTGGGGATGTATCTAGATCAGAGGTCCCCAACCTTTTGGGCGCCAGGGACCGGTTCCATGGAGAGAGGATTTTCCGCGGACCGGAGAATGCGTGGTTTTGTGTGTTGTCTGCATCCCACAGATGGGGCTTTGCTTGTTTGTGTGGACCAGTTGCTGGCATGCCGTGGCCCGGTACTGATCCAAGGACCGGGGATTGGGGACCCCTGGTCTAGATTTTCCCCAACATGGAGAGCCCTTTAAGGCTGAAGACTTTAACTCCCAGCATTCCTAGCCAACATGCTAAGAAGGCTGGGAATTCCCATCCCAACATCTGGATTCCAGAAACTTGCCAAGGCTCGGCTCGGATAACGTTTCAAAGAGTTCAATAATTTTTCGGTCTTGGCCTGGTCTCTACAGCACACCAGGTAGGTAGATCTGCTCCAGTTAGTTTCTACTGTTCAGGTACCTCAGCACAGGTGATCCGTTTTTCCAGAGTGCATTTGACTCCAGCATGCAATTTTGCCTGCTATTGTTTTCTGAACAGCAATGTGTCAACAACACAATTAGCGGCTGATCCATGTCCAGACCTTTTTTTTTTTATATATAACAGCTGCCACCTACTTCCTGCAAGCTTGCCTATCTTTTCTGCAAAAGCTCAGGACTTTTTGCAGAATCACTAGCAAGGGAACCTGCTCCTGAAGTTGAGGAAAAGCAAAAACCATTCCCACTTTTCAATCAGTCCATTATAGAAAAATACAGCATCCTGGAGAACTTAACTGTAGGTCTGTAAATGGAAATGCCCCCATCTTTTGAGAACTGTGCTCCATGTATTGTGAAGGGCGCTGTGCACTGTGGGAAGCTGGTTCTGATTGAGGGGTGTCATCTCGGCAACCCACAAAACCTTTTCGAAGCAGCAGAACCTGTTAAAGAAGCCCGGAGAACACGTCCCTCTTCAGAACCCCTGGTTTTTGAGATGAATCCTGCCCCCTTTAGGGGAAAATCAACCCTCCACAGGGGCAGCCGAGACGGGCACATTTGTAATAATTACAATTACATGTAATTATTTAACTTCAGCATACAGGTAGTCCTTGACTTATGACCACAACCGAGCCCAGAATTTATGTTCCTAAGCGGGACACTTGTTGAGTTTTGCCCCGCTTTACAATTTTTGTCGCCACAGTTGTTAAGTGAATCACTGCCGTGGATAAGTTGGTAACCTGGTTGTTAAGTGAATCTGGCTTCCCCCATTGACTTTGCTTGTCGGAAGGTTGCAAAAGGGGATCACGTGACCCCGGGACCCTGCAACCATCATAAGTATGAACGAATTGCCAAATATCTGAATTTTGATCATGTGATCGTGGTGATGCTGCAACGGTCGTTAAGTGAGAAAAACGGTCCTAAGTCACATTTTTCAATGCTGTTGTAACTTTGAATGGTCACTAAACGAACTTGCAAGTCAAGGACAGCCTAATCTTCCCTGCCTGGGATTGTAACCAGCTTCTGTCAACAGACCCCGGGCTCTGCGCGCTGTGGGGAGCAGCCCATCCCACATCGCTGGGGTTGGGCCAAACCCGGATGCAGCCGGTCTTGGGAAGGCGGCCCCCTCTCTTGCAATGTGGGCCACCCCTTTGGCTTTGCATGCGATTTCAGGCAGCCCTCGACATACAACAGTTCATTTAGTGACCGTTCCAAGTTACAACAGCACTGAAAAACGTAACTTAGGACCATTTTTCACACAACTTTGGCAGCATCCCTATGATCACGTGATTGACATCCGGATGCTTGGCAACGTGGTTCATACTTACGACTGTTTCTGAGTCCCGGGGTCAAGTGCCACCTGCTGACGAGCAAAGTCAACGGGGGAAGCTGGATTCACTTAACAACCGTCTTCCTCACTAATCAACGGCGGCGATTCCCTTAACGACGGCCAGAAAAGTGGTAAAATGGGGCCAAATTCCCTCAACGGTCTTGCCTGCCAACAGAAATGGGGGGGGGCTCCCTTGTGGTCGTAAGCCGAGGACCACCTGTCCTGGGGCTGGCCCACCCACCACCTTCATCTTGCTGACCCGCGTGTGGCTGAAAGCGGGACGGCAGCAAGGCGGGGAGGCGGAGCGAGGGGCGGGGTCTCGGCTTCCCTCCCTCCCTCCTTGGCGACGGCTCCTCCCCCTCGTGGCGGGGCGAGCGAACGTGGCAGCCGAGCCCGCCCCTCCATTTCGCACCGGGCGCCGAGCGGGAGGCCGAGGTGAGGCGGCGCGGGGGTCCTTCCGCTCGCGGAGGGGGAAGGGAGGGGTCTTCGCGGGGGGAGGATTCCGATCTCATTACGGGCGGGGGTCGCGGCTGCTCCCGTTGGAGGCGGGAGGGGGACTCAGCGCAGCCGCCCCTCCCTCCCCCCCGGGAAGACTTCGCCCCCTGCCCGCGCATGCGCACAAGCGCGCGCCCGGGACCGAGCGCCGCAGGGGGGGGGACGTTGTGGTGGGGGGGGGAGGGGGAAACGCGCACACGCGCGGCAGCCGCGCAGCGGAGCGAGTCACCGAGACGTGGCAGTGCCGGCCGGCGCGTGCGCAAACGGTGAGGTTTCCCCCGCCCTTCCCGTGGCATGTCGGGAGTGGTAGTTCTCTTGGCCTGTCGGCCTGCGGCTTTCTGGCTTGTTTTTCTCTTTTAGTGTTTTCTTTCTTTAGGACTGATTCTCTTATTTCTCCCACTTTTTCTTTTCTCTCTCTCTCTCTTTTCTCCCCCTCTCCTCATGAGCCCTGATTTACACAAACACTTCATCAGGTTCCAATCCTACCATAGCAATAGCACTTAGACTTGTACCAATGGAGGAGAATATTTGTAGCTTAGAGAGCATCATGGACCCCTCAGTTAGACTCCATAATTCATTTCAGCCCTCTCTGAATGGTTTACAATGTCACCATATTGCCCCCAACAATCTGGGTCCTTGTTGTGGGTTAGACCAGAGGTCCCCAACCTTGGCAACTTTAAGACTTGTGGACGTCAACTCCCAGAATTCCCCAGCCAGCATGGCTGGCTGGGGAATTCTGGGAGTTGAAGTTCACAGGTCTTAAAAGTTGCCAAGGTTGGGGACCCCTGGGTTAGACTGCATCTACATGGAGGGGGAGTATGCAGTGGGGTAACCCAAGGCTTTGTTTTAGGCCCAGTGCTCTTCAACATCTTCATCAGTGACTTGGATGAGGGGATAGAGGGGGAACTCATCAAATTTGCAGATGACAGGAATACACAAGCTGGCAGGAATACACAACACTTCAGAAGTTACAGGCTTAAGATACTGGAGGATCTTGACAGACTTGAACATTGGGAGCTATCTTAACAAAATGAAATTCAATGGTGAAAAAAGCAAGGTTCTACATTTAGGCAAGAAAAACCAAATGTACAGGTATAGTATAGGTGGTACCTGGCTCAATAGTAGTAACTGTGAGAGGGATCTCGGAGTCCTAGTGGATAATCACTTAAACATGAGCCAGCCGTGTGCTGCAGCTGCCAAAAAAGCCAACACAGTGCTAGGCTGCATTAACAGAGGGATAGAATCGAGATCACGTGAAGTGTTAATACCACTTTATAATGCCTTGGTGAGGCCACACTTGGAATCCTGCATCCAGTTTTGGTCACCACGGTGTAAAAAAGAGGTTGAGACTCTAGAAAGAGTACAGAGAAGAGCAACAAAGATGATTAGGGGACTGGAGGCTAAAGCATATAAGGAACGGCTGCTGGAATTGGGTATGTCTAATTTAATGAAAAGAAGGACGAGGGGGGACATGATAGCAGTGTTCCAATATCTCAGGGGCTGCCACAAAGAAGAGGCAGTCAAGCTATTCTCCAAAGCGCCTGAAGGCAGGACGAGAAGCAACGGATGGAAACTAACCAAGGAGAGAAGCAACCTAGAACTAAGGAGAAACTTCCTGATAGTGAGAACAGTTAATCAGTGGAACGACTTGCCTCCACAAGTTGTGGGTGCTCCAAGACTGGAAGTTTTTAAGAAGAGACTAGACAACCATTTATGTGAAATGGTATAAGGCTTCCTGCCTGAGCAGGGGTTGGACTAGAAGACCTCCAAGGTCCCTTCCAACTCTGTTATAGTTATTTTATCTACCTCAGAAGAATGGAAGGCTGTGGGCAGAATTTGCCTGCAATACTGCGCTTACTACTTCACCCCCTTAGGTACAGGTGACTTACAACCATTCATTTAGTGACCATTCAAAGTTACAACGGTACTGAAAAAAGTGACTTATGACCAGTTTTCACACTGTTGCAGCATCCCCATGATTACATGATTAAAATTCAGGCCCTGGGCAACTGGCATATAGTTATAATAACTGCAACATCCCACAGTCACATGATCACCATTTGTACATTTCTCAGCCAGCTTCCATCCAATAAGCAAAGTCAGTGGCGAAGCCGGATTCAATCAAGAGCCATGTGATTCAGTTAACAACCGAAGTGATTCACTTAGCAACTGTGGCAAGAAAGGTTGTAAAATCGGGTGCAGCTCACGTAACATCTGTCTTGCTTAGCCATGGAAATTTTGGGGTCAATTGTCGTAAGTCGAAGGCTGTCTGTAATTGCATTCACAGGTCCTGCTCAGCTCGGCTGATCTTGACTTTAGCTTCGGGGGTGGCTTTCCGTGGGCGCCCAACCCCAACTTGTTTTATTTTAATTTGCGTTGTTTTCTGTAAACCAAGAACATTATTCCTCAGTTGATCCTGTTCTGTATATCCAGCCTCTCTCCTGTCATTTCTTTTCTTTTTTGCATTGGTATCCCTCTCTTTCCCTTTTCCTCTCCTCCAGGACAAATTCTGGAGCACAATGGAAAGTGTCATTCTGTGAACAGGGAACCAGCAAGAGGACAGGTAAGTGACGCTTCTGGTTAAACACAGGTTGTCCTTGATTTACGGCTAGTCACTTAGGGGTCGGTTGAGGTTATAACCTACCTGAAAAAGGAGAGTTACGATCAGATCAGATCAGAATTCAGAAATGATATAGGGTCTCCTGTTTGAGCAGGGGGTTGGACTAGATAACCACCAAGGTCCCTTCCAACTCTGTTATTCTGTTAATTCCAACTATCATCCCCTTCTCCCGCAGCCATTTTGGGCACTCAGCAACACAACCACATTTTCAGCCATTTGCAGGGTCATGTGACCATATTTCACGACAGTTTTCCCCCCAAAAAACCCGGCACTTCCAATTTTTGGCAAAACCACGCCACGGCTCTACTCTACTCTACTCTACTCTACTCTACTCTACTCTACTCTACTCTACTCTATTCTATTCTATTCTATTCTATTCTATTCTATTCTATTCTATTCTATTCTATTCTATTCTATTCTATTCTATTCTTTTCTATTCTTTTCTATTCTAATGACCATGGCATTCATTTAAAGAACCGCCCTAAAAAAAAAGGCCCCTGTAAGATTGGCACAGTTGTGTGACCAAACGGTTTTATTTCTGTTCTGACCTATGACCGTAATGGGCAGGCTCCATTGTGGTCGTAACTCAAGGACTACCTGTAGAGTCTCCAGGATTAGAAGCAGACGGTCTTGTAAAGAATAGTATCGGAAGAAAGGAGTACAGGTAGTCCTCAACCTACGACCACGATTGAGCCCAAAATTTCTGTTGCTAAGCGAGACTGCAACAGTCGTAAGTGTGAAAATTGGTCCTAAGATGCTTTTTTCAGTGATGTTATAACTTCGAACAGTCACTATGTGAACTGTTGTAAGTTGAAGACTATAATTGATTCCATATCTTGTTTATTGATTTATTTGGTTGGCCCTTGTTGCATTCTGGTTTCCTCTTTTCCTGATTATGTTTTTTCCTTTCCCCCCAGGATTGTATTGCTGAAAAAAAAAAAATGATGGAAGAGAGCGGGATAGAGACAACGCCCCCCCAGACTCCCCCACCCACCACGGCCTGGGCTGCTGCTCCTCCCGCACCCCCAGCCTCACTAGGTATCACCTCTCCAACCGTTTCCTAGCTTCTTCCTTCTCGCACCCAGAACCTTCCTGATTTCCCCGAAGTGGTTCAAAGCAAAAGTTGGAAAAGACGTGTGTGGGGTGGGAAGGGGTTGTTAAACAATTGTGGGTGACACCACCCAGCTAGACAAAGTTTTTTCTTTAAGCAAGGTAGTTAATTTCACCATCTTGGCAGGTCCCATTAACCTCACCATCCATTCTTTCGTTGTGGGAATCCTGTCAGTCTTTCCATCTCCCTACACACAAAAGTCTTGCTGGGGGAATTTGCTATACAGGTAGTCCTCGGGTTACGATCCCGATCAATTGAGCCCAAAATTTATGTTGCTAAGTGAAACATTTGTTAAGTGAATTTTGCCCCATTAACGACCCACAGTCGTTAAGTTAGTCACACGGTTGTTAAGTGAATCTGGCTTCCCCACTGACTTTGCTGGTCAGGAGGTCGCAAAAGGGGATGACATGATGCTGGGACACTGCTACCGTCATAAATACGAATCAGTTTCGATCGCGTGACCCCAGGGAATGCTGCAACGGTCGTAAGTGTGAAAAATGGTCCTAAGTCCCTTTTTTAGTGCTGTTGTAACTTTGAACAGTCACTAATTGAACTGTTGTAAGTTGTGGATTACCTGTGTATGTGTGTTTGTACGTGTGTGTGTGTGTTCTGGAAGAAGGGAAGGGCAGGCCACATCTGTTTAAAAACTGCACCAGCGTTGAACGCAACTTAGAGGAAAGGCGAGTTTCGCGTTTGCATGGCAGGAATGTTACGGGGTGCGGTTTGCCTGTGGCCCTGCTCCCCCATTCATGCAGGCTCGGCTTTTTCTCCCATGCTTCATACAGGCAGTCCTCGACTTACAACAGTTCATTTAGTGACACTTCAAAGTTACAACGGCACTGAAAAAAGTGACTTATGACCGTTTTTCACACTTAACCACCATTGCAGCATCCTGGGGGACACCTGATCAAAATTCGGACTCCTGGCAACTGACTCTTGTTTATGACGGTCGCCGTGTCCCGGGGTCACGTGATCCCCTTTTGCAACCTTCTGACAAGCCAAGTCAATGGGGGAGGCAGATTCACTTAACAACCGAGTTACTAGCTTATCAGCTGCAGGGATTCGCTTAATAACCGTGGCAAGCAAAGTCATAAAATAGGACAACACTCGACAAATGTTTCACTTAGCAACATAAATTTTGGGCTCCGTTGTGGTTGTAACTCGAGGACTAGCGCTATTTCATATTTCCAAACCCCCCTCAAAGAGCGTCTCCTGGGGTCAATTTTAACATGCTTTCTTCGTTTTTTCCCCCCCCTCCCCTGACGGCAGTTGCTCTCCCTGTTCCAAAGGAACCCCCCTCTTCCTCTTTCCCTTCTCCCCTCTTCTCCCCCACCGCACCCCCAGTGGTCTCCTCCCTCCCTTCTGCACCCCCCATTTCTCTTTTGCCTTCTGCAGCCATCTGCACAAGCCCCCCTCCTGGGATGGCCGGCCCCCCAATGACCGCTGCTTTTGGTAACCCCGTGAATCAGTTTCCAGCAGCTTCGCCTCCGCCAAGCTCTGCTCCCGGGCCGCCAGGATTCCCCACGCCTCCCACTGGGCCTCCGGTCTCCGGGTTTTCCATGACTTCCAACTATGACATCACTAAGGGCCACGCGGGACGAGCACCCCAGACCCCACTGATGCCCTCCTACTCGGCCCTGCCTGTCACAGGTATGCAGAGCGCGTTTCTTGCTTCTTAAGATGGTGGGAACCCCAAGTCGGTCCTGTCCCAGGGAGAGCTGGTGAATTCTCCCTGGCCTGCTCCGGGTCTGTGACAGTTCGCCACAGCCGACTCGCTACGGCACAATTCCTGCAGGACAAGAATCACACTAATAGCAAAGAAATAGTGGAATAGAATCATTAAAGAAAGGATGCAAAGGAAGGACAGAACGAAATGTGAATGACAAAAATTAAAGTGTTTTTTTTTTTTTTTAAATAATAATTAAATTGTTAAATTGTCCCATGTCGCGTTGTCCCGCTGTCAGGCCTGTCAGATCCCTATCAGGATGTCCCCATTCTGTTGGGAGGGGGGAATCTTTGAGCTATCTGTCATGTATTTCTTTCGCTTTGTTCTTCTGCTACTTTGATGTATCTTTTGGGTGTGAAAGGGGGAGGGATGGGCCTTATCTCTACTCCGGTGAGGAGAGGATGCAACGTCTGGGAACAGCCGTTTTATCATTCTCTCAGCCTCCAGTTCCCATAACAACTTCGCACCTTTGGATTGGCTGGAAATGGACTGGGCAGTTGGGCAGGGTTTTGAAGAGAGGGATTTAATGTAACGTTTTCCCGCAGGAATATTCAGATCTTGCTTTGCCTCTCTGCTTTCGCTATCTTCCAATAAAAGTTCCTTTTGAAACAATGCCAGTTTCAAGAGTTCTGCTTTCTTGGGAGAACTAGCCGAGGCAGGGCTTTACACCCACAGTGAATTGGCCGTGGCGAGTGGTCACATCCCAGCCTGGCCCACCTGTTCCACGATGTCCACAGGATAGCACAAAAAAGGAGCCGTTGCATTCTTAGGCTGCGTTTCTGCCCTGCTGTGTCTGTGTCACAGCATTGCGGGCATGCAGAAAAGATGGCGGCGCATGTCCTCCAAGGCTGGTCCTGCTTTTGTCATTTTGAGAAAAAGCATCAGCTTCTCAAAAGCCCCTGGCTGTGATGCTTGAGCATTCACGAGTCTTGTCTGTTTGGATTTACCACAAGGTGGGACCGCACCAGTTCATGCGTGTTGTTTTTTTGATTTTGACAATCAATTTTGACATTTATAAGCACTGACGCCTGGCTGAAACCAGGGGATGTCATGGCTGCAGCCATACATGCATGTATTCTGATTTTCAGGTGTCTTGACAAGCCCTCTGTCCCAGTCAGTCCCTATGTCTGCGCCCCCCTTAGCGAGCGGCTCTTCCATCACTTTTCCAGAGGATCATGGAGACCCCCAAAGCACTGGGGTGCACAACGAAGCATCTGCGGGAGGACTGTGGGGCTTCATAAAAGTAAGGCGTACTTTTCCAGCTACCGCGTAATGTAGTGGTCCCCAACCTTTGCAGCTTGGCGGCCCAGCTGGGGAGAGGAGAGGGGAATCAGGTTGTGCAAGAGGCAGGCTGGCATGCGCAGCTTGATGTGCGCAAGTGGTGGGTGTGCTCATGTGTGCATAGAGCTTGACTTGCACAAGTTGAGCTGCGCATGCGTGTGCAGGCATCCCAGCTGTTGCTCATGCAAACTGTGCTGCACACGCGCCGGCCTGCTACTCGCGCGGCCTGGTTTAGGATAGGAGTAGAGTAGAGTAAAGTAGAGTAGAGTAGAGTAGGAATAGAATAGAATAGAATAGAACAGAAAATAGAATAAGAATAGAATAGAATAGAATAGAATAGAATAGAATAGAATAGAATAGAATAGAATAGAATAGAATAGAATAGAATAGAATAGAATAGAATAGAATAGAATAGAATAATAACTTTATTGTCATTTTGAATGTGCACTAATCGGCATACATTAAAATGAAATTTCATTGCATACAGCTCTCAAAGGGTCATCACTTCCAATGTACACTATATAAATATGACAAAAATAAATAAATACAGAATTAGGCATATACCCACATATATTATATGACACAGAGAAACAACTCAGTCTAGTTCGGATTATGTATACATGTGCATGGGGAGAAAAATGAATCTTGCGAGTTTACCAGACGGATGGCATGGGGAACAAGGCTATTACAAAATTGGCTAGTCCTGCTATAAATACTTCGAAACCTCCTTCCAGAGGGGAGCAACAGAAACAGACCGTGAAGTGGGAGTGTGGGGTCTCTAACAATGCTTTGAGCCCTAAGCACATATAAGTGCTTATAAGCAGCATCCTGAATACCAGGAAGCGAGCTTCCTATGTTCTTCTCAGCTGTCCTTATCACAGCCTGGTAGTGCTGTGGTAAAGGCTGTGGAATAGGCCACAGCCTGTTAGTGGGCTGTAACCCAGGGGTTGGGGACCCCTGACGTAATGGATGTTTCTCTTAGGCAGCACTAGCCCACTTCATCTCCAGTTGTTCAGGATTAGAAAGCCATCTGAGCTAGATGCTATCCTTGGAAACTTATAGCACAGAGTTTCCCAACTTTCAGGTGTGGACTTCAAATCCCAGAACTCTCATCCATGGTCAGGCTGGCTATGGAATTCTGGGGTTTGAAGTCCACACTCCTGGCAGTTGCTGAGGTTAGGAAACGCTGCTTCCGCAGGCTGCAATCGGTGTTCCGGAAGAGTATTTGTGTGCAACTTCCACAGCCAGAGAGGGCTCTTAACCAAGCATGTTTGTGAGCTAAACAAAAATGCATTTGCATCAGTTTTCCCCATTCGTTTGCTTCCCGTTCAGTTATTCCTGGTGCTTTGCAAGCAAAAAAAATAAGTGCAATTAAGGTGGTGCAGAAAGAAATGTTATTTTATGGCTTTTTTATCAATTTGATTTTGGGCAGAATGTGTTGCATGGTTCAGTAAAATGACTAAGCTACAAGCAGGGGTGTTTCACCCCCACCCCCACCCCGAAAGAACAAAGAGTTTCCTGCCCCATGTAATTGAAATCTCACCCTTTTTAGTGTGGGTTGGGCTTCATTTACTTATTTTTGACCTCTGTGAATCCCTCTACAGATAGTCCTCCACCTACGACCACAATTTTAACATATTTATTTTTATTAGCTTATAGTATAAAATACGAAAATACAAAAGCAAGTAGTAGGGAACGAAGGTAAGGGGAAGGGAAAAAGAGAGGTGTGCAAGTCTTCGACTTAACGGTCACTTAGGTTGCTAAGTGAGACATTTGCTTTGAGTTCTGCCCCCATTTTACGACTTTTCTTGCCACAGTTGTTAAGTGAATCGCTGCAGTTGGTCAATTAGTAACCCGGTTGTTAAGCGAATCCGGCTTCCCCCATTGACTTGGCTTGTCAGAAGGTCGTAAAAGGGGATCCCGGGATACTGCAACCGTCATAAATGTGAGTCAGCCGTCAAGCATCTGAATGTAAATCCCATGACCAAAGGGATGCTGCAACGGTCATAAGTGTGAAAAATGGTCATACGTCCCTTTTTTCGGTGCCGTTGTAACTTCGGTCACTAAGTGAACTGTTACAAGTTGAGGACTACCTGTGTTATAACGCCACAAGCAACATTGGCAAAGAGAGAACAACTTGCCAGGGTTCATAAAAGGACTAAACCAGTGTTTCTCAACCATGCCCACTTTAAGAAATGTGGACTTTTAACTCCCAGAATTCCCCAGCCAGTTAGTTCAGCCCATATCGGTAGTCCTTTAGGGACAGTTCATTTAGTGACCGTTCAAAGTTACAACGGCGCTGAAAAAAGGGACTTGTGACCGTTCCAACATTTGTAGCATCCCCATGATCAAAATTCGGACGCTTGGCAACTGGTTCATACTTACGACGGTTGCTCTGCCCCTAGGTCACGTGATCCCCCTTTTTGCGACCTTCTGACCAGCAAAGTCAATGGGGAAGCCAGATTCACTTAAGAACCAGGTTACTGACTTACCCACTGCAGTGAGTCACTTAACAACTGTGGCGAGAACGGTCGTAAAATGGTGCAAAACAAATGTCTCGCTTAACCACAGAAATGTTGGGCTCCATTGTGGTCGTAAGTCGAGGACCGTCTGCACTAGGGGTTGGCATTTTTGGAATTGAAGTCCATAGTGCCTAAGTTGGCAGGGTTGAGAGACACTGGCCTAACCACTCTGTTCTGCTGCTACTGGTTCAGGAGATGCTGGATATTCCATTTTTTCCCCGAAGTAACCATCTGCAAAGCTAGCAAAGCAGAGATCAAGCCATGTTTGGGGCCTCACGTTAGCCTGGCAGGCGAGCCAAATTTAGTGACTTCCACCTTTGTTCCCCCAGGGCGTGGCTGGCAATCCTGTGGTCAAGTCAGTGCTGGATAAAACCAAACACTCGGTGGAGACCATGATCACAACGCTGGATCCTGGCATGGCCCCATATATCAGTAAGGGAAGCCGCGACATCCTCTTGTCTTCCTGAACCAGGACTCTGCCTGCTCTTAACTGTCAGGCTTACCCCAGTCAGGTCCCTTAGGAAAGAAAGACCCTCGACTCCATATAGGTATTCACCTATATAGGTTCTTTCACTAAAGGTGACGTCAGGCTAGAACTAAGATTCCCATGCAACGGTTACAATTTTTCTCTGTCATCCCAGCTCTCCCCCTCTCCCCCCCCATGACCAGTTTGTCTTCACCAATGAGGAGCCACATAGGTGTTTTGGGAAATGCTGAGGTGTTTGGGGCAGTCCACATTCCCTTCTCAGGGTGCCTGGCCTTGAAGACTGGCACAAACTGGTTCCAGCTGTCATCCCCCCCTCCCTATTTCTCATCACATCCTCATATATGTTGGTTGCCCATTTGTCCCCCTAGCTTTTGATGGCAGGAGGCCGGCAAGGCGTCAAGCCGAAGATGGCAGAACTAATATTAACCTCGGTTAGCTCAGCTGCTGTCTGCTGAGGAATTCTGGGAGTTGAAGTCCGCAAGTCTTAAACTAGCCAAGGTTAGAAAGACCTGCTCTAAAGCAGTGTCGAGCAACTGTGGCACCTTCTGGCTGAGGAATTCTGGGAGTTGAAGTCCGCAAGTCTTAAAGTGGCCAAGGTTGAAAACCCCTGGTCTAAGGGACTCTCTAAGTTTTCTCCAGCACCATCAATGCTTGGCACTCAGCCTTCCTTCTGGTCCAACACTCACAGCCATCCATTACTCCTGGGGAAACCATAGCTTTGCCTCTACGGACCTTTGTTGGCAAGGTTTTCAAGTGTCTTGTGTGTTAAAGGTCATCTTCTTCTTAAGTTGCAGTGTGGCCAGCTTGTTTCGGCCACTCACAAAGGCAATTTTGGGCGTTTCTGCTTTCTAGAATCGGGAGGAGAGCTGGACATCGTGGTCACCTCTCTGAAGGAGATCAAGGTCGCTGCGGCGAGACAAGCTTTCCAGGAGGTTTTTGGCATGGCTACTGTAACAGGGGAGGACGGCCACTCCAACATAGCCCCCCAGCCTGTGGGCTACACAGCTGGACTGAAAGTGAGTGACTTGGGAAGGTGTTGAATTTCCCAAAATTTGCAGCACGTTGGCCCTTAAAAGGGTCAGGTACACACAACATGCTGAATTCTCACCCCGGTTTAAGAAAAGACAACGGTTTACCAAACATCCAGAGGGCCAACAAATAAACCAGATGAAGGCTTAATGAGATGGACTGGTTCACACGTTACGCCAAGACAATCAGGGCTACTGTCAACCTCCAGCTTGAGTATCCAAATATGTAATGGAGTCTGAAATTAAACCGATTAAAATACTGGGCTCTCCAAAGTGGAGACAATTCCTAAATCAAGATCACGTGAAGTGTTGATACCACTTTACAATGCCTTGGTAAGGCCACACTTGGAATACGGCAACCAGTTTTGGTCACCACAATGTAAAAAAGACATTGAGACTCTGGAAAGAGTGCAGAGAAGGGCAACGAAGATGATCAGGGGACTGGAGGCTAAAACATACGAGGAACGGTTGCTGGAATTGGGCATGTCTAGTTTAATGAAGAGAAGGACGAGGGGGGACATGATAGCAGTGTTCCAATATCTCAGGGGCTGCCCCAAAGAAGAGGGAGTGAAGCTATTCTCCAAAGTGCCTGAAGGCAGGACAAGAAGCAACGGATGGAAACTAATCAAGGAGAGAAGCAACCTAGAACTAAGGAGAAACTTCCTGACAGTTAGAACAATTAACCAGTGGAACAACCTGCCTCCAGAAGCGGTGAATGCTCCAACACTGGAAGTTTTTAAGAAGAGGCTGGACAGCCATTTGTATGAAATGGTATAGGGTTTCCTGCCTGAGCAGGGGGTTGGACTAGATGACCTCCAAGGTCCCTTCCAACTTTATTATTATTATTATTATTATTAAAATCCCGTTTGAAGTGTGGACAGATCATAAAAACTTAAGAGGCTTTGAAGACTCCACGGAAACTGTGTCCTAAACAAGTCAGTGGGCTCAATATTTTAATCGGTTTAATTTCAGTCTCTGTTACATCTCCTCAGCTTACTTGGAGGTTGGCAGGCTGACAATGGATGTGGGGCAAAGCATTCCACAGCATGGTGTCCCTCCTTACCACATCGGAAACACGCTTCCAACACAGCTGCTGAATCACATTTTAAGCCTAGCTGAGCATGTTGTGCAACCAAACTCAACCAGGGAATCATTTGAGTTCTTTTGGAGAAAAAAATCCCAAATAACCAATAGGGCTGATTTGCACATTGTATTAAGCCATGAGGTTTTACTGTAGCTTACCGAATCAGTCAGAAATAGCTAGGCTTATGGCCCTTAGCCATAAATCTTGGTTTATCAATCACAGCCACTTGGTTTATATAATGCAAATATAATTATCACAAATAATAAAAAGGTCTTATACTATATAACATTATATAATTGTAATAACAGTGCTTGGATCCGCACTAAGACAGCGCTGTGTGAATTAGGTGTTCAGCAGAGTGATGACACGGGATGGGGTGGGGGAACTATCTTTATGTCTGGTTGTTTTGGCATGCAATGCCCTGTAGCGCCATCCCGAGGGGAGAAGTTGAAACAGTTTATGTCCAGGATTGAGGGGTCTGTAGATATTTTCTCAGCCCCCTTTCTGACCCTTTCCTCAATGGAAGGCAGGCTGGTTGCGATATAGTTTTTTCTGCAGTCCTAACTATCCCTTGATGTCTGCACCTGTCCTGTTTGGTTGCGGTGCCAAACCAGACCGTGATTGAGGTACAAATGAGAGACTCGGTGATTCCTCTGTGGAGCTGGATCAGCAGCTCCTGGGGCAAAAGGTAGAATAGAGATAGTTCAGATACACAATTGAAACAACTCCATTCTGGCTGATCCTTGGGTGATTTCAAGTCATAAATCAGAATCAGAATAGAGCTGGAAGGGACCTTGGATCTAGTCCAAGCCCCTGATCAAGCAGGAGACCCTATATCATTCCAGACAAGTGACTGTCCAGCCTTTTCTTAAAAGCCTCCAGTGATGGGGCACCCACAACTTCTGGAGGCAAGCTGTTCCACTGATTAATTGTTCTCACTGTTAGGACATTTCTCCTTAAATTTAGGTTGCTTTTCTCCTTGACTTGTTTCCATCCATTGTTTCTTGTCCTGCCTTCAGGTGCTTTGGAGAATAGGTTGACCCCCTCTTCTTTTTTGGTAGCCCCTCAAATACTGGAGCATTGCTATCATGTCCCCCCTGGTCCTTCTTTTCTCTATACTGGCCATACCCAAATCCTGCAGCCATTCTTCGTATGTTTTAGTCTCCAGGTCTTTATTCATCTTAGTTGCCCACCTGTCTTCTATAAAGCTTACATTTTACAAAATGCTCTGAACAGAAATAAATCCAGTGGTCAGCAGGGCGATTTTGCTCCAGCAGATGCCGGGCTGTGATTCGATTTGGTGTCTTCCAATTCTGGGCCTTGTTTTTGGTTTAGTGCAAGGGTAGGCAACCTTGGCTCTTTTATGACTCGTGGACTTCAACTCCCAGAATTCCTGAGCCAGCGTGGCTCAGCTTGGAAACCTCTCCCTTTTCCCTCAGCATGCTGGCTCAGGAATTCTGGGAGTTGAAGTCCACGAGTCATAAAAGAGCCGAGGTTGCCTACCTCTGGCCTAGGCCTAGGCCGCTTTATGACTCGTGGACTTCAACTCCCAGAATTCCTGAGCCAGCGTGGCTCAGCTTGGAAACCTCTCCCTTTTCCCTCAGCATGGCTGGCTCAGGAATTCTGGGAGTTGAAGTCCACGAGTCATAAAAGAGCCGAGGTTGCCTACCTCTGGCCTAGACCTAGGCCGCTTTATGACTCGTGGACTTCAACTCCCAGAATTCCTGAGCCAGCATGGCTCAGCTTGGAAACCTCTCCCTTTTCCCTCAGCGTGGCTGGCTCAGGAATTCTGGGAGTTGAAGTCCACGAGTCATAAAAGAGCCGAGGTTGCCTACCTCTGGCCTAGACCTAGGCCGCTTTATGACTCGTGGACTTCAACTCCCAGAATTCCTGAGCCAGCATGGCTCAGCTTGGAAACCTCTCCCTTTCCCCTCAGCATGGCTGGCTCAGGAATTCTGGGAGTTGAAGTCCACGAGTCATAAAAGAGCCAAGGTGGCCTACCCCTGGTTTAGTGGACGTAGTTGGTCTGAAGCGGCAAGCTCTGTGTTGATTCATGTTTTTGGTACTCTCCTTGACTTTTAGGGGGCCCAAGAGAGGCTGGACGGTTTACGCCGGACAGGGGTCATCCACCAGAAGCAACCAGCCCTGTCCGCCGAGAGTTTTATTGCAGAATTGCTCCCTGACAAGTGAGATACAGTCCTTCAACGCAGCTGGGAACTTGGAAGCTGCCACTTTCGCATCCTGGGGAGTTAGATAAAGAATTGCCATCTCCCCCCGCCCTTTCTCCCCACCCCCCCTTTTACAGAAAGTCCTCAACTTACCACAATTGACCCCAACATTTCTGTTGCTAACTGACAAATTTGTTAAGTGAGTTTTGCCCCATTTTACGACCTTGCTTGCCACCGTTGTTAAGAGAATCACTGCAGTCGTTAAATTACCAACACGGTTGTTAAGTGAATCTGGCTTCCCCCATTGACATTGCTTGTCAGAAGGTCACAAAAAGTGCTCACCTGACCCCAGAACACTTTAACCGTCATAAATACGAGTCAATTGCCAAGTGGCTGAATTTTGATCACATGACCCTGCTGCAATGGTCGTAAGTGTGAAAAACGGTCATAAGTCAACTTTTTCCAGTGCTGTTGTAACTTTGAACGGTCACTAAATGAACTGTTGCAAGTCGAGGATTATCTGTAGCCTGTCTTTCCTCCAGAAGCAAAAATCTCCTTCCCCAGTTTCCCCTTGCTTGTTCATTTATATATATATATATATGAAAAGTTTTACAATCGGGATCAGAACACAAATGAATAAAAAGAAACAGCAGAAAGGGAGGAAAGAAAAAGAAAGAAAGAAAGAGCAAAGCACAGAAAGAAGACAAGCTTCCAATTTCTTTAAAGCAAATATATGTATAATTATAAAATTCCTTCTTTACTCTGATGGCTAAAGAAAGCTCAACTCTTTTCTATTATCTAGCTTTTTTTTTCCTAATCAACAAAACCACAAATCGTGTGCATTTTTTCCCATTCTACACAAAAAAAAATCTATAAGGGGTTTCCAGTCAGCCATAAATGTAGGCTTTGTTCCTTTATAGTGGTCTTTTGAGGAGGCTGAGCTAGGAAAGAGTTTTGCCTCATTTTGCAACTTTTCATGCCACGGTTGTTAAGTGAATCACTGCAGTTGTTAAGTTAGTAAAATGGTTGTTAAGTGACTCCGGCTTCCCTCATTGACTTTGCTTGTCAGAAGGTCACAAAAAGGGATCACATGACCCGGGGACACTGCAACCATTATAAATACAGGCCAGTTGCCAAGCGGCCGAATTTGGATCACGTGACCGTGGGGAATGCTGTATCAGTCGTTAAGTGTGGAAAAGCAGTCATAAAAGTCACTTTTTTCAGTGCTGTAACTTCAAACAGTCACTAAATGAATGGTTGTAAGTCAAGGACTACCTGTATTGGGAGGCAGAGTTCCAAACTGGGGGACATTGGCAAGGGCCGGCCTATTTAGCCTCCTTGTGGACGTATCAGTATGATGGAATAAAATCTAAAATCTTTCAAAAATCTTTACAGATGGTTTGATATTAGCTGCCTGATCCTGGAGGACCCAGTTCACGGAATTCACCTGGAAACCTTTACTCAGGCCACACCAATACCTCTGGAATACATACAACAGGTGAGTCCTTATGTCCTCCAAAGTGAGATCATCCCCCAGGCAGATAGGACAGTTTCAAAACTTTTGTCTTTTTGGCAAATTCAGCTTTACCGCCAAGTTCCAACAACGAATGCTGCTTTTTGTTGAGGCAGGAATTTTAGGAATTTAGAGGCTTCCTTCAGTCTTTTTCAGAATTTTTTTTTTTTTAAAATGCATCCATTGGGATAAAATCCAGGAGAAAAAAATGGGACTCCTATTATATGTGATTTTGCTCTCTCTCTCTCTCTCTATATATATATATATATTCTTTTTTTAGTGAATAAAATGTTAACGCAGGCTGTAAAGTGGATTCCAGAGCCAGGTCTGCCCACATCGCCGATCCTGGTGTACATTTGGCACCTATGATGTAATATTATGTGAGACTCAGACAGTTGTGGCTTGTTCAACAAAGAACAACCACGTTTCATGCCCTCCCCCCTCAGACAGCCTTGCATCAGAATAACAGGGTTGGAAGGGACCTCCAAAGGTCTTCTAGTCCAACCCTCTGCTGAAAGAGGAAACCCTATACCATTCTGGACAAATGACCATCCAGCCTTTTCTTTAAAACCTCCAGGGATGGAGCACTCACAACTTCTGGAGGCAAGCAAGTTCCACTGGTTAATTGTTCTCAGTGTCAGGAAATTTCTCGTTAATTCCAGGTTGCTTGATTAGTTTTCATCCAATATTTCTTGTCCTGCCTTCAGGTGCTTTGGAAAATAAGTGAACCCCCTGTTCTTTGGGGCAGCCCCTCAAATACTGGAATACTGCTATCCTGTCACCCCTAGTCCTTCTTTTCTCTAGACTGGCCCTTCCCAAATCCTGCAATTGTTCATATGTTTTAGTCTCCAGGCCTTTAATCATCTGAGTTGCTCTTCTCTGCACTTGCTCCAAAGTCTGGCTGGCCCCCTCAGATATTAGAAAGGCATTTCCTTGACTTTCTTCTTTTTCCTTACATAGAAAATAAACTTTTATTATTTTTGTCATTAGTTGCCACTCGTAGCTCATTCTAGGCCTTTGCTTTCCTGACTCCCTCCTTGCAGATTTGAGCTACTGGTTGGTATTCTGTTTTAGTGATAGCATGTCAGTTTCATCTTTTGGGGAAATGCAGGTAGTCCTCGACTTAAAACAGTTCATTTAGTGACTTGTTTGAAGTTAACAGCGGCACTGAACAAAGGGACTTATGATCATTTTTCGCACGACCGTCACAGCATCCCCATGATCATGTGATCAGAATTCAGATGCTTGGCAACTGGTTCATACTTATGACGGTTGCAGTATCCTGGTGATCCCCTTTTGCGACCTTCTGACAAACAGACTCAGTGGGGAAGCCAGATTCGCTTAACAGCCAGGTTACTAACTTATCAACTGCAGTGATTCACTTAACAGCTGTGGCGAGAAAGGTCGTAAAACAGGGCAAAATTCATGTAACAAATGTTTCACTTAACAACAGAATGTTTGGGCTCGATTGTGGTCGTAAGTTGAAGATAACAGACATGTCAAACCCACAACGTCACGTGACGTCGCGCGACATATCGGGACTGTTTTGCCATTGCTGGCAATGGGGTGGGTGCGGCTTCCACGTGACGCATCCGGCCCGCGGGCCGGCAGTTTGACACCCCTGATCTAAGATCATTCACCTCTAATCGACAGGTTCTCTGTTCATTCTCGGCTCGCACGAAAAAAGTCGCAGAGTAAACACACAAGAGAAACCGAGGCCGTGGCCCACATGGCGTTCCTCCACTCACCCGTCTTCCTTCGTTTTGCAGGCGCAGAGCTTGACCCCCGCGGACTACAACCTCCGATGGTCGGGTTTGTTGGTGACGGTGGGCGAAGTGATTGCCAGGAACTTGCCGCACGTCAACCGCACCGACTGGCACACGGCATTCACTGGCATGTCTCGTCAACAGATGATCTACAGCGCAGCCAAAGCGATTGCAGGGATGTATAAGCAGCGTTTACCCCAAAGGACCATTTGAAAAGAAAATCAAAAATTCCCCAAGCCCACGGGGAACCCAAAGAACCAACAAGCCAGTTTTATTGCAGGGTTTGGGGGGGGGGGACACTGTTTTTACTCATCATTCCTCACCCTGGTGCTACCCCAGTGAGTTGGGACTGGAACTCCTGAGTTTGTAGACCAGCAATTTGGGTAAGGCACCAGGTTGGAGAAGGTTGCATTAATTAAAATACATTCCAAGAGGTGCACATTTCAAGTTAAAACAGTAAAGCTGCTAAGCTAAACATTTGGGTCACCAAATATACTTTAGCCTGTAATTAGGGCTGGAGGAGTTCCATTGGGAATACTTTGAACTCCGAACTCAGAAAAACCAATTTCTTAAGTGTTTTTATTAGTCGTTAAGAATTGGACGATCAAGATGAATATTTGGCCTTGTGAAATGACCCCTTTTAAGTTTTGTATGCATCTTACTTCCTCTTAGGGCAGTGATGGCGAACCTTTTAGAGACCGAGTGCCCAAAAACTGGCCCCGCCCCCACTCCACCCCCTGCCCCCCCGCTCCACCCCCACCCCGCCTGCCCGCAGGGCCACTCACCGCTTCCAGGGCCCGCTGCAGATCGCCCAGGCAGCCCACCAGCGCCATGGCAGCCACGCCCTCTGCCTGCGCCCTGCAGCATCAACTGTGCACAATGGGACATGAGGGCAGAGTCTTGTCTACGCTGCCTGGCTGCCATGTCCTTGGCTGCGCTGCTCCGCGTGGGCCACGCTCACGGGCGACTCTCCTCCAGGGGGGCTGCTAGTGAGGAGGGGGTCGCGGGGGAGGCAAGGCTGGGGCAACGGCACATGTGCCCACAGAAAGGGCTCCGAGTGCCGCCTCTGGCACCCGTGCCATAGGTTCGCCACCACTGTCCTAGGGAGTTGAGAGGCAAAGGCAACTAAAATGGGATTTTAAAGCAATGAGGGGAAAAACTCCAGAAATTAATGTCTATATCTTTGCAAAAGTTAAAACCCAGATCCAATGACAACTGATTCTGCGGCTCTTTTTCAGACATCTTCCAAAATAGGGCATTATGGAACAGTTGCAATGCAGGGTGCCGAAGGGTTAGGGTTCTTTTTCTAATTTTTTTTCTTTTTTTTTTTTAAAGGGTGAGTTTTGTGTGAGGCCCCAGTTTAAACCGTTCATTTCATTTGAAGGCTTTCTACCTTCGAAGCTGATCAGTTTAGACCTACAGTTCAAATCATGGAATTTAACGCTGGCTCAAAAAACAATTGAACTGTTCAGTCAAATTTGATCCGGAGTTTTTGTTTTTTAACATTTTAGCATTTTCTTCAACAAATCTATTCAGGTCAGTTTGCCTTCAGAATCAGATTTCAGAATCAAATATTTGCACAGCCATCTTATCAGAGGTTTGGTATAAATCATTAACGTGATATTCTCAGTTCCAGAAAACCTTTCCCCGTTGTGACTCAAGCCATTTTGCATGTAGTTAAGGATGCTGTAGGGCCACCATTAACACAAGCCAATAAATTGCATTTTGTTGGCAGTAAACGTAATCACTCCTTTCGAAAAAGCAAATTCTTATCCCTTTTCTGTCTCCCTTCTCTATCTCATATTCTGTACTTGGATGCTGTCAGTTCATATTTATAAACTGCTAAAGAAGAGACTATTTTGATAACATTTAGTACAAGCTTCTCAATTTATATTGCTTAATCTTTCTCTTTTCTAGATGCTTTCAAAATACAATTTTATATAGAATACCTGGTTAGCCAGTTGTTTTGGTTTCATTTGTAAATCAGAATTAAATCAATTAAATCAATACTGCTCCAGTAGAACTGTTTTGCCCTTA
Organism: Azemiops feae; assembly: GCA_023970755.1. Classification (NCBI taxonomy): domain Eukaryota; kingdom Metazoa; phylum Chordata; class Lepidosauria; order Squamata; family Viperidae; genus Azemiops; species Azemiops feae. The sequence goes on from JALGBA010001993.1 coordinate 97,338, forward strand.
AAGCATTTAAGCATCTTCAGCAGATCCTAAAACCTGACAATCATATCCACCTACCATAGGATTTGGGGAACTTTCTATTTCAATCAATCAGAATAGCGCTGGAAGGGAACTCGGGAGGTCTTGTAGTCCAACCCCCCTGCTCAAACAGAGGACCCTATACCATTTCAGACAAATGATTGTCCAGTCTCTTCTTAAAACACCTCCAGTGATGGAGTGCCCACGACTTCTGGAGGCAAGTTGTTCCACTGATTAATTGTTCTGTTAGGAAATTTCTCCTTAATTCCAGGTTGCTTCTCTCCTTGATTAGTTTCCATTCATTGTTTCCTGTCCTGCCTTCTGGTCCTTTGGAAAATAAGCTGACCCCTTCCTTTTTGTGGCAGCCCCTCAAATACTGGAACACTGCTATCATGTCCCCCCTAGTCCTTCTTTTCTCTAGACTGGCCAAACCCAAGTCCTGCAATTGTTCATATGTTTTAGTCTCCAGGTCTTTGATCATCCTAGTTGCTCTTCTCTGCACTTTTTCCACAGTCTCAACCTTTTATGTAATGTGATGACCAAAGCTGGATGCAGTATTCCTGGTGTGATCTTATTAAGGATTTATAAAGTGGTACTAATATTTCACATGATTTTGATTTTGATTCTATGCCTGTTTAAGAATTGTATTCGCTTTTTTTGGCTGTTGCTGCACACGGCTGGCTCGTCTTTTAAGTCATCGTCCACAAATTCCTTTGAAACATACTGCAGAAATTTATCCCTGCCTCTGATAATGCCATACATATTATACAGGGTGCACAGTTATTTTTGTGCAGTAAGAAGTTAGAAGGCATCCTACTGGCTACCCCCACCCCTCTATTATTTCCCCAAAAGATGAAACTGACATGCTATAACTAAAACAGAATACCAACCAATAGCTCAAATCTGCATGGAGGGAGTCAGGAAAGCAAAGACCTAGATTGAGCTATGAGTGGCAACTAATGACAAAAATAATAAAAGTTTCTTTCCATATGAGGAAAAAGAAGAAAATCAAGGAGATGATAGGTCCACTAATGGAAAGATGGCAAGGACTCCTTGCAGCAGAGCTGCGTCTTTCTTTGCATCTGCTTTTATGCAAAAGGAAGAAAGAGCCCAACCTATCAAAAGCAACACCGAGGGAGATAGAATAGCTATAAAAATTCCAAATAGGCAAGGGATTAGTAAAATCCACAAATCACCCAGACCAGATGCTTTGCATCCCAGGGTTCTGTAGGAGCTGGCAGGCACCACCTCGGAGCCACTGTCTTCCAAAGCTCCTGCAGCAAAAGGGGAACTACCAGAGACTGGAAACTGTGTTTAGACTGTGGTTCTAATCTACAATAATGGGGAGAAAAATGGACTCAGGAGGTTGTAGGTCCATCTGCTTGACCTCCATAGCAATGTATCAGGATATTAGATTGCATTTTCCCTTTTTTCCCCCCAATTGGCATTGCTATTTAGACTGAAGAAATTTAGACTATGCTGGACGAGCTGCAGCTGGTCTACCCGGCTAAGACTTTTGCCCATCTTTATTTCGTTTTGAAGGTCATGGTGGTTAGATGGTAGATTACATCCTTGCACTATGTTGGGCAACAGTGAAGAAAAGGGCCCATCTCCCTGCTACATGCAGGTAGTCCTCGACGTACGACCGCAGTTGAGCCCAGCATTTATGTTACTAAGTGAGAAGTTGGTTGAGTTTTGCCCCATTTTTACCACTTTTCTTGCCACGTTCTTTACGTGAATCGCTGCAGTTCTCAAATTAGTAACACGGTTGTTAAGTGAACCTGGCTACCCCCACTGAATTTGCTGGGTCTAGAACAGGGGTAGGCAACCTTCGCTCTTTTATGACTCGTGGACTTCAACTCCCAGAATTCCTGAGCCAGCTATGCTGAGGGGAAAGGGAGAGGTTTCCAAGCTGAGCCATGCTGGCTCAGGAATTCTGGGAGTTGAAGTCCACGAGTCATAAAAGAGCCAAGGTTGCCTACCCCTGCTCTAGAAGGTCGCAGGAGGGGATCACATCACCCTAGGACCCTGCAACCATCGTAATTGTGAACCAGTCGTCAGGCATCCAAATGTAAATCACGTGACCACGGGGATGCTGCAATGGTCATACGTGTGAAAAATGGTCATAAGTCACATTTTTTTCAGTGCCGTTATAACTTCGGTCACTAAACAAAGGGTTGTAAGTCGAGGATTACCTGTACTTGGCTTCCATTAGTCATTTTTTTCCTTAGGAGTAAACGCCAGTTTAATATCACAATTTTGAGTCTCTTGTTTGCCCCATGGATAAATCTTGGAATTTATGAAATGATAATTTAAGCAAACCTGAACACCAGCCCTTTTTCACTTCCTTTCACTCACTGGCTGTGTGAATACACAGCCAGGCAATACACTTGACCTTCTCATTAAAGGAGCCCATCTCCAAATTATTCAAACTATTCAAATTATTCAAACTTGCAGTAAAAAAAAGAGCCTGTATTCATTGAATCCACACAAAGAGTTTAATAAGAAGCATGTGAATGTGGCCACTGACCAAAGGATTACAAAAACACAACCGTATCTATCTGAAAACACTGGTTTTTATATTTTTTTTTAAAAAAGAACTACAAAATTCAATATAGCAACCAAAATGCATTTTTTTGAGGGTGGGTGTGTTCTTCGGTTCAGGATCATCACTCAAATAAACCCAAGTATTCTCTTGATTCCTGCCAACGTCTCTCTCAAACGTCCCCTGAGGATTTTCTTTCCTTTACACCATGGATTTGATTGTCTTTCTATTTGTGATCCTTGCAATTTTGAAGCGGAAATTTCAGGTGCAATCTTGGTAGGTTAAGATGTCTTCAGCCATTCTGAGCAACTGAAAGGGGTTTTTTTCCCCCACCCCACCAACAAAAAGCAAAATTAATTTTAATGGGTAATATATATTGATTTCTCCAAAGCCCACATTCAGCAGTATTTCTGAACCCACGTATTAAGCAACTGAACTTCCATTTTTAATGTGTGCCATTGTGCCCACAGTAAAAAAATGACTTTAAGGTTATCTATTTACTGCAAACCTGAAATTACATATGGAAGAGTCCCATCCTTCCCAACTATTAGAAAATAGTGGTGTTAAAACCCAATGCCATTGCAGTCCAGGTTTCCTAGCATCAAACCTATTGCATAGAACCATAGGGCTGGAAGGGACCTTGAAGGTCTTCTAGTCCAACCCCCTCCCCAAGGCAGGAGACCTTATATCATTCCGACAAACAGTTTTCCAATCTTTTCTTCAAAACTTCAATGATGGAGCGCCCACAACTCTGGGAGGCAAGTTGTTCCATTTGATCAATTTTTCTGCAGTTTTGTTGTTTTATGCCATACCTGTGGCTGATCAGGCTGAGAAAAAGGCAACTGAACTATTTCCTTGTAATCCACCTTTTAAGAAATATCTCCCAAGGCTTGAAATAAACGGGCCAATCACGTTCAAACAGGTGTTTCTTTTGCTCGTATAAATTGCAACTGGACACTCTGTGTAACACTTGTAGTTTTTTCCTACGATGATTAAAGGCCTGGAGACAAAAACAGTTGCATTGGGTTTGGCTAGTCTAGAGAAAGGGACTGGGGGGGGGGGCATTGTACTGTAGCTGTATTCCAGTATTTGAGGGGCTGCCACAAAGAGGAGAGGATCAATTTATTTTCCAAAGCACCAGAAGAAGGCAGGACAAGAAATGTTCCCCCGAGAAGCAACCCAGAACTAAGGAGAAACTTCCTGACAGTGAGGGCAATTAACCAGTGGAACAGCTTGCCTCCAGATGATGTGGGTGCTCTTATCACTGGAGGTTTTTAAGAAAAGACTGGACAACCATTTGTCTGAAATAGTATAGGATCTCTTGCTTGAGCAGTGGGTTGGACTAGAAGACCTCCAAAGTCCCCTTCCAGCTCTATTCCGAGTGAAATATTCCACAAATCAAGTTACTGGGCAGAAGGGTAGAATGCAAGTCCTGTTCCTTCATGAAAATGGACACACAGAAGCCCTGATGAGCAGAACTGAATTGAGTCCTGTACTTCAGATTCCCTTGCCAAGCATACACGCTACACCAGCCTGCAAAAAACAGCTACGCAGCCAGGAAAGGACAAACACCCCAACTGCATCTGGATAAAAAGCAAGGGCATTGCAGGGACTTGAACCCCATCCTGGAATCCAGGAGTGCCAACCACCAATGCCTTTTGCTTTTTTTTTTTTGGTTTGGGCAATGCAGCAAGGTGAAAAGCAAAACCTGAGAAAACACAACTTGTTCTCTCAGGAAAAGAAAAACCTTTTTTGTTTTTCTGCTTCCACGTCTGACCACGTAGCACGACCTGAAAGAGTCTTAGCAGAATTGCAAACACCCTCCCCAGCCACCTACACTGCCTAGAGCTAGGTCAGCCAAAAGGCTTCCCACCCACAGTATGTCCCTCAAAGACAGGAAACTTAAGTTTGCTTCGTTGCTATTGTGTCAAAAGATACAGCATATCATTTGTTACTTGTTTGTTCCTAACACACTTTTTGAGATTTTACTTGATTTGTGCCTGGCATATGAACATTGTAGGAAAACTGAGGAATGTACAAAAAATTACCTTCCTTGAACTGGGCTGTTGGCTTCCAACTTAGAAGTTAATATTTGCTCTGATGTTTTCAAATATTTTTAAGGTATTACCTTATGAACAGCAGCCCTGGGCAGGATCCAAGTTTTAGCATGAAGTCAAGTGTTTTTGTGGTGTTTTGTGCTATATGTTGAACAGCTTGTTCCTGGAAAATTCTTAGCAAAAAAACCTGGTTGCAACTACAACCCCTGCCCTCCTTCACCCTATGAAACACTGGTGAATGGGTTTTTCTATTGCAGACCATGACTAGCAATTACTACTATGGCTAAAAGGAATTTTAGGCATTTGGGCAATCAAATGACAACCTATTGCATTTACTGCAAGCAGGCTGGTCCTGCCATCTTTTTTTTTTTTTTTTTGCTTAAGTTTGGGGGTTATTCCAAACAAGCCGGTCTCATTTAAGTTTTTGTAATTTTAAGACATCTGCCTCTTTGTAATACAGGATCTCAGGCTCCATTTTAAGGAGCACCTGTTAATGAGGATACCTGAGACATTACATACGTACACCAGGTCTCAACTCATACCTCAACACGCAAAAGATGGGACTCCTATAGAACCAGTCTAAAATGCCCTCACATCAGCATGAAGCTGGGTTAACGTTAAAGAGGCAGAACGGAGATCACTTTACATCTCCAGTTTCCTATCTTTGTACAGGGCAGCATGAAAAGAAAAATGTTCACCTGGTTTTGTTTTTTTGTCCGCTGCAGTGTGAAAATCATGTCTGGAGGTTCCTTCTACTGATCTGTGAAAAGCAATCTAGACACAAGGGTGCCCCCAGCTCCTCCCATTAATCCCAATCACATAAGGAGAGAGAGAAAAACTGGGTTTTTAGGAAGGCTATTCTTACTGGAGTGGCTTCTGTGCCGCCTCATGAGGAGCTGGTTTTTTTGAGTGTTGTGTGTTCTTGAATCGTACTGTTAAAGAAAATAGAACAGGAAGAAACCCACACAAAGCATTCCACCTCCGTCAGGAATCGGTAGAAATGTGAAGTTGACTTGCCAGTTAAGCTTCCTGGAGCTGTGATTTCTTGTGCCAATTAGAGCCTAAGATGCATCTGGAAAAAAACTAAAGGCTTCAGTACCCCGAGCCCTCCCCCATAGCTTAAGAGAAACAAAAGTCGTACAGGTTACCTAAAAAAGCAGTACCGTCAATTGCACTCGTCTCTCAGCCAAACAAGAACTGGCTACACTGCAGGATTGTTATCTGATGGTCAGAGAGCTCCTTGCAAACCACAGGCATTTTTTGTCACTCATCAACTGGATTTGTCTTTCAACTAGCATTACTCTGCACAAGAAGATTCATCATATGCTCTACACAAGCAGATCAAGCACCCTGCATCAACATTACTTGCCAACAGAACAGATGCGCTTCAGATATGGTTCTCTCTTGGTGGAGTCTGAAAAAAAGAAGAACTGGGAGAAACAGTGAGCCCCTCCCCCCACCAAGCTGTGCCAAAAAGTGTGCCATTACATGAGTAACTCACTGCCCGAGGCCTTCACAGGAAGCACTGCATACAGGGTGGAGCAACAGAGGTGTAAATCACCCTGGAGAACTTCACAAATAGCTATCATCTATGCAGTACGAAGAAACCTCTGAAACATAACACCAAACAAATGGTTGCCCCCCCATCCCTTCCCTTCCCTGTGTGGAATTGGAACAGATATCACTAGTGCTACAAGAGATGAATGCAAAGCAGATTTAAGTGGCATGCAGATTTCTAAATATAGCTCAGGTGTTATTTATACTGTTAATGCACACGCTTGATCCTTATGAATTTAGGGGTTACCCCGTTGAGCTGAGCAAGGCTAAAACTTTGGAAAGACTGGCGCTTCCTAAACTAGAATACATTAAGGAACATCATTACTTACCCCAACCTCTAAGTATTTTTCCCCAACTTGTCTAGTTTTTAAGTATTTTAGAAATCATCCCATGAGAAGACCATTCATTCTCCTTAGTTAGATCATCACTATATATAGTAGGCCAAGTGCCTGGATTTATAACTTTTCTCAATGATGCAGGGACGAGAGGAAAACATTGTGCAAAGAAAATCTCCTGCCTGATTTTAGAGAAAGTCTTCGGCTCTATTTCTGTTCCTTGTCCAGTAAGGTGTTCACGGAGAAAGACTCTGAAAGATCAAGAAGAATACCCCCCCCCCACCCACCCCAAATGCCACAAAACTGTTCACAAAGTAACAATTAAAAAAAAACCCAGAAACGGCATGTTTTATTTGAACAGTGAAACAAGATACAACTTCCTATCCCTTTGGCATTTTATTTACTGTACAAAAATATTGATAGGTGCAAGGCTTTATTATACAGGTACTCAAGGGCTACACAAAATGCATTCCTTTGCTGTGGTGTGGAAGGATCAGCAATTTTAAGTGCCACTTGAAGTGGCCTCTATTAGCTCAATGAGGCAAGGCAGTCGAGGCCAGGGAATAGGATAAAAGAAGCCTTTATTAAACTGAGCAGTAGCTCATTTGAAAGGTATCTGGCAACCCAGAAAGCATCTTAAAAAGTGAAAGGGGACTATATTTCATTCCTAAAGCCCTGAAAATGAACATTAACTCACTTTTCCCTAGCATGCAATTCTTTTAGAAATGGTCAAACTTATCTGTTACCAGTTCAGCTCCCAGATGGAATGAAAGCAAACCTTTGCAGAGCCCCTGGCTGAGGCAACCAACACACACAACTCTCCCGCTCTCCATCCAGTCCCAAAGACGGTTGATCCAATTCTACCATGCTTTTTTTCATCATTATTCTCTTCAATTCCATCTTAAGATTTTTAGGAAATCATTCACACATCAAATATTTTGAAGCCAGCCGGGTAGAAAGCACCTTTGCCATTCGTTTCCCCTGAAGATTCTCTTAAATGTGTTAATATTGCATTTGTAGACACAGGCCTTCATGCACTGGTTTTTAAGGTGTGCTCCTCATTCATTCCATAAGGTTAGGAAATTTCACATTGATTTCATACACTTCAAATTTGCCTGCTTCACTGCTTATAGCTTTGTGGATCTTTTTCCCCTGTTGGCAGATTCTGGCTTTTTCACCTGTTAACATCTGGGACCTTTTTTCCATCAAGCAAGAGGCCATCTAGGATATTTCTGCCTTTTATCATTCGCAAAGATGTTGCTCCCTCTGCTTTTTGTGATGCCAAGGCTTTTTCAGGAGGTTAATGTTGAGAAGACGGATCTGAAAAAGGTCTAGACAAGAGTTGTCCCACAGGCCGCCCCCACCCCCAAGACAAGACAAGATACATCATGAGCTATGAGCAGTCAACGGAGATTATGATTACTGTTGTATTATTAGGAACTCAAAAGTCTGCAATCACTAATCATTCAATTTTTTCAGGCTCTTACAGAATTAATGCTACTCATTCTTAGAACCAATGATTTGAATTACAAAAAAGGAAACAATCAAAAAGCAGAATCTTACTTGCAAAAATTATACAAACTACCCCTGGAACGAATATACACACAGGATCATTCCATTCCTTGTCTTTTCTCCCTGAAGTCTCCTAAGAGATATTAAGTACCTGGAAAAGATGCCAAAAGAGAACCACAAACTACTATATCTAAAGATTACACTTTCCTCTTTCACTTGTCAGTTCCCTACCTGGGCATTGCAGCCCCGGAGTTTTAAATTCCCAAGCCTTCCTTTTCTTTCAGAAAAATCCGCATTTGTATATTCTCAAGGGCTTTCCTTCTCCTCCCCTTAACAGGAAATGCAAGAGTTGGTTCTATTTTTTTACAGATCAGTCATACACAGCTTTTAGCTGGGAATTACTTGCGTATAAGCATTTGCCCTTAAAGGCCAATTTCTTCAAATTGTCTCAATTTCTACTGCAGAAAATTACTTGCCAGACTAGGCTATTTTTCCAGGCCTAAAAGTTATGGATATCCTGGGGAAATAATCTTTAAAAAAAAAAAAAAAAACCACAGAAAATTATTCTCTCCCCACCCACCCACCCCAACACACCACATACTGGTTATAATTAAAAGTCCCCCTCCAATTCATATCAAACACTAGTGTTTTTTTTTTCCCCTTTAAGAACTTAGCTTTCAACTTCCCAGCTCTTCTGCAAATGCTGCGTAAATGGATCACAATTCCACAACAAGCTCCAATTCTAGGCACTGTCCTTTCTTCCCAGGAAAGTTAAGTTAGGTCCAGCCTCAGAGAGGGAGGGTGGTCTTTGCCATAGAGCAGCAAGCAACGTCTAAGTCAAGCCACCAGAGGACGCTATAGTACCTGCAGAGAAGCTAGAAAGAAGCTGGCATTTATCCCCTCCCCCCCAAATAAACACCCCAGATCAAAAAATAGTTCACTGTCTAAATATCTGTATACTTAACCCTGGGGGGGGGGGGGGAGAGAAGTGGTTACACCAAAGAGGTTGGACTTATGGTCCTGCGCAGTTCCTGCCCCACTACAGACGCCACCTCCTCCTAGGAGAGCCAAGTTTTCATCAGCCACTCCTCCTCCATTATGTTCCTTCCTTTGCTTGTTTACACTGGAGTTATTCAAGTCACTTCCTTTGCATTTCTCCTTATGAAACACACCGGCACTTTTGTGGGTTCCTCGGGCTCTACAATACACCTGAAGGGACAAAATCTCAACAACATTGCAATGCCACCCCCCCCCCACCCTTAGAAAGAGATCTCCACCCGCAAAATGGCTACAAATCACAAAATCAAATACAATTCTCACCCTTTTTAATATACCCCTATACCTGCAATGCTGTCGTCCCCACCAGGATTTCAACTCACCCTTTCTGGGGAGGGTTTACACAGCCTCACGGATGCTAGCTACTCTTTTCTTGGGGGGGGGGATGGAAGGAGCAAGCAGAAATAAAAATGGCTACTTTTAACCACAGGAACTGCTGCTGACTGGTTGGCTTGCGAAGACTGCCCCATTAGCTCCCAGCAAACAGCGGACTCGACTAAGTACACCGGTAAGAGAGAGAGACCAACATCCCCTCCCACAGCCTCTGAAGAATCAACCATTACCAACAGAGCAGCCCTAAAAAAGACGGTTGCCAGAGATAACGAGGCGGTCACCAACTACAGGCGGACTTTTATGGTTTCGTGGTTCCCCCTACAAAGGATTCTTGGTGGTTCTAGAAGCATCTAAAGGTATCTTCTCCCATGACCTCTTCTATTTGCTTTTCCTGCTTTTCTCCTTTCCTGCTTCACCAATGGATCGGCTCCTGGGGGGGGGGGGGGAGGGTGTCTACCGACTTCCTAGCTTCCATTGATACCAAAAGCCACCTTTTCCGTTCACGCCAGTTGAGAAAACAAGCTTTTTTTAAAGTCTTTTGGCGTCTATCTCCAACTTGCTTTTAACAGCATCCTGACCCAACACACCTGAGTATATTGCAACAAAGTCCTTGAAACCAATGCACCCAACGCCCTCCAAGCGCCACTTTTGGCTCACCATTGCCACAGCCATAGCTAAGACCTAAAACCAGAGCTGAGCAAGTATCGGGTGGTTTATAATGCTTTTAAGTCCTTTTTTTTTTTTTGCCTTCCTCTTCGCTAATTTTTCTACTTCGTTAGCCGAAATCTTTGCTTTTCTTTTCTTTTTTCCCCCCACCTGTCTTTTCCTTCTCTCTTTATCTTCTAAGATGCCTTGCACCCTTCTCTCTTCTAAGTCTTGCCTCTGTGGAAGTCTTCCGTCTTGTTTTCCTACTTCAGCAACAAGATTCTCAAGCTTTTTTCTTTTTAAATCAAGAGTATCTTTGTTGCCACTTTTTAAGAAAAACCCTTGGGGTTTTTTCTTTCTTTATCACTGCTTGAAGCAGACTTCATATTCAAGCTACTTTACTTCTAAAGCTAATCTTCCAATTGATCTGAAACTTCAAGCACTTTTTAAAATTTCTATCGTCTTCCATTATACCTTGTTTTCTATCTTCCATTTTCTTGATCTTTCATCGAAGTCTTGAGCATGTTTTTCTTATCCTTTCAAGTTTTCTCGAGTTCAGATTTGAGGGCATTGTTTTTTTTTTAAAAAAAAAATAAAGCCCTTTTTATATTAATTTGTCCCTCGTATTTTAAAGATATTCTTTTCCAATCTTATTTTCTGGTTTAAGTTAGAATGCCTAGGCTGCCTACACTTTTTAAGCAGTAAACAGCCGTTAATTCTAGTATTATAATCGTCTTAATTCGCTAAAAAATATCCTTAGCTATCCCTTTTCTAAGAATCTTAAGGCTGTTTATTTTCCTTTTTAAAGTCTAGTTATCCTCTCAGCAAACCCACCCTCCCTATCTTAGCCTCCCTGCAGCTCTAACAACGGAAGGGCTCGAGCCAGTATTTATAGCTGGACATCTCACACCCTGGAATTTGCAGGTCCTTCCACCATCTACGTCAGAGAAAATAGTGCCTTGTATACAAAGGCCCTCTATTGCTAGGATTTGTTGATTAGTTGGTTAATTAGTATTTCCCCCTCCCAACTAATATGTTCCCCCAAATATTGTTAAAATTTCATGTTGTTCCTTTTATTGTTTACCCCCTCCCATTATAATTTGCTGAACCTTGTCAATATAAAACAATTTAGGAAAAATTATGCAAGATTGTTCCTATATTCTGCCTCAATAGGTAATTTATAATGCAATACAGGTAGTCCTCAAGTTACAACAGTTCGTTTAGTGACTGTTCAAAGTTACAACAGCACTGAAAAAAGTGACTTATGACCGTTGCAACATCCCCATGGTCACTTGATTAACATTTGGATGCTTGACAACTGACTCACTTATGACTATTGCAGTGTCCCTGGGTCATGTGACCCCCTTTTGCAACCTTCCGACAAGCAAAGTCAATGGGGAAACCCGATTCACTTAACAACCGTGTTACTAACTTAACAAATGTGGCAAGAAAAGTCATAAAATGAGGTAAAACTCACGTAACAAATTTCTCACTTAGTAAAAATAAATTTTGGGCTCAACTGTGGTTGTAAGTTAAGGACTACCTGTACCTAAACTGTGAGAGGCCATGTCTGCTGGAAGATTGGAGCAAACTACATATTTGTTTTCTAAGCTACAATACAACAATTTCTGTATAACCTAGCTACAGAAAGTGTCCCAAATTTAAGTTACAAAAGGCTAGTATTGCTGGTTCCCAAATGCCACTGTAGGGATTTAAGTCAGCTTTTATTTTGATTTTAAAACAGAGTTTATACGGCGTTATTCTTTTGAGGTACAATACTGTAGTGCAGTGTCCATGTTTATCCCCAGATCAGCCCTGCAAGGTAGACTAGCCAGGGAATTGTCAATAAAGGACCTTCACGGCTTACCAGCTTTTGACCCACCGTCTGCCCTCCCTGTGAGTTTGCAAAGCATGCTTAATAAGGTAAAAGCATGTTGCATTGTGGAAATATAGCCTACATGTCCTCTCCCACTCTCCCGCCCCCGCCTCCGCACATTAAATCCTATGCATCTGAAATTGCATTTCCTTAATTCTTTTAGTTGCTTTGTCCTCCAATGCCTGTTTGAGTCCTGATTATGCACCGCATTTATCTAAATGCAATCAATAACAGCATGGAAATCCGACCCGGGAATGGGGGGGGGCAACCAAAAGGGCGGAGCAAAAGCCCCCCCTTTCAGTCGGACGAAGAAGCTCGGCGGCCATTTTGTGCGCTTGTCGGCGCCGACGCCATGTTAACGTTGAGAGAAAGGGAGGGTGGGCGGAGCTCACGCGGCGCGGAGGGATACCGTGAGCGAAAGACCTGGGAGGGATGAGAGGCGATTATGTCGCAGCAACGTCCGCTCCGCCAGGCGAAGGGAGGGGGGAGCAGGAGCGGCCGGTTCCAGCCAGCTCAAACCAGTTTTAGGCAGCAGGGAAGGTTCCGGATGCCGCAGGGCCGCAACGCGCATGCGCAAAAGCTCTTCTACGCTGTTTTCCTTCTCCCCTCCGCTCCGTTTCGGGGCTTTCTGAGGGGATTTTTTGCACGAAAATGGCTTTCTTCACAATGTGCGAGGAGACATTTTTGTTACGTATTTCGGCAGGGTTGGTATATCTCCGTTAGTCCCGGGTGGCTGAACTGACGGATAGGCCCGAGTTTCCATTATGTACTGGTTGTGTGAACACAACATGGGGAAACCTGCTGGCTTGAATTGGCCGCCCATTTTGTTGGGTTTATTTGTACTTTAGAATGCAGGTGACCGAAAGTTCTTTAGCTGACCTGGATAAGCGTAAAGGATTATTATTATTATTTTTTAAAGGGAGCTGGAAGAGATTTAAGAAGAGACTGGAGACAGCCATTTGTCCAGAGTGGGATAGGGTCTCCTGTTTGAATAACAAAAGAGTTGGAAGGGACCTTGGAGGCCATCTAGTCCAACCCCCTGCTCCAACTTTTCCAGGTCTCTCTCTAGGCAATCTTTCTTAACGGGTCAAAGCACCCCAGTTCTCACAAGCACCTTTACAGTATTATTATACCGTTCTCCTGGTGAGGTAAATTCTTGTTTCTCTGCTTGAGGTCTCTTGATGTTTCAAGTGTAGGCCTTTTTGAAGGACCTATACAGGTAGTCCTCGACTTAACAACAGTTCATTTAGTGACCGTTCAAAGTTACAACGGCACTGACTTAGGACCATTTTCCACACTTAACGACCCTTGTAGCATCCCCGTGGTCACATGATCTACATTTGGACGCTTGACAAATGACTCACATTTATGACCACTGCAGTGTCCCGGAGTCATGCGATCCCCTTTTGTGACAAGCCAAGTCAATGGGGAAGCCAGATTCACTTAACTCTGCTATTAAGTTAACAACTTCAGTGATTCACTTAACAAATGAGGCAGGAAAAGTCGTAAAATGGGGCGAGACTCGCTTAACAAATTTCTCACGTAGCAACATAAATTTTGGGCTCGATTGTGGTCGTACGTTGAGGACTATGGCACTGAGGGAATATACTGGGGCTTATGAAGATTGGTGTCTTTTCCTTCATCCACTTCAGCTGGTGCGTTTCCCAGTGTTCATTGTTCTTCCAATTCCTTCTTCCTTCTCCAGTGAAGGTGGATGGCCTTCATTGGGATCAAGAACGGGGTAGAGGAACAGTTTTTGACACCATCCACCATGATGCACCTGTGGTTCTCACATGACAGTTGGGGATTAGGCACACTGTCTTTAGTGCAGGTCTGTTCTTTCCTATGGTAAGTGGTGGTACCCATGGGGGGGGGAGAAGATGAGATTACCCCGGTAGGAGCTCACTGGGGAAGGGGGGGGGGTCCTGCAAGATTGAGCACTCTCACCCCTACTTGTAACAGGATAGCTGTTTGGTTTGAAGGCCATTATCGTCAATATCAATATTTCTACCTCTACGGGGCCAGATACACTGTAGAAGGCTTCATCTGGTGTCTTGAGGTCTTGGTGGGATGAAATAGGCTGAAGGTCAATATTAAACCAGATGCACATTTTGTTTAGAGACCACCTGTGTGTTCCAGCCTTAACTTTGGATGGGATGTCAGCTGCCAGCAAGTCCTCAGACTGGGAATCCTGCTGGGTGCATGGTGGAGGCCACGGCTGGAGTCCCCTCTGTAACTGGTGCAGCAGTTGCAACTTTTATTTGGAGCTGGACCAGGGCCTTATGACCACCTGATCATCTCACCGCCATGTGCTTTACATGGAGATGCCCCTGAAGATTACACAGAAACTTGATAAATGCTGCTTCATGTGGACGGGGAGAAGCTGCTTCAGACACCCAAACTGTGAGTGCTCCATTGACTGCCGGTAAGTTTCTGGCTTCAATTCAAAATGCTGTAGGCCTCTCCTGGATTGGGCTCCTAAGTATTTTCAGACCACTGTTTGCAAATACTGGTTTCTGCACTGGTCATTGTTGGAGGTGCTTTTAGTCCCCTCCGTTTGGGAGGGTAAGAGGGGTAGAGTTTTCTGAGGTGGACTCCCATCTTCTGGAATGGCCTCCCTTAGAAATCTCACTTTAGATTGGATTGGTACCAATGATTTTTCTCACTATGACGATTTTACTGTTGCATGTTTTCTGCCTTCAGTTTTATCATTTATTCAGTTTTACATTTCATGACGATTGCAGCTCAGAGGTGGTAGTATGTAGCTGCAAAGAGAAAGAAGAAACAGCAGCAGGAAATATGATTCAGTACTTGTACTTTTCCACTGTCATGAAAAGCTCGGCCTTTTCCATCTGGCATGGCTGCCCTAGCTAGCCTTCTTAGGACTAAGAAGGCTAGCTAGGGCAGCCATGCCAGATGGAAATTACTGGAGATGATAGAACCTACAGAAGATTAAAGTGGCTGGTGTAAAGACAATTCTGAGTTTGCACAAAATTTCACCACACCTCCCTTTATAAATTATACTACAGTCAGCCAGGAACCACAGCTTCCAAAATACCGAACTAAAACCAAGTGAACCATAGTGGGGCATACAGGGTATCTAAATTCAGATACCGAATCACACTTTCAATTAAGCCACGAAGTGTTTTTATCCTTGTCTGTTAAATAAATAGTAAAATTAGGTTCCTATGAACCTTAAATCGTGGTTTACAAATCAGTATGCCTGCACAAATGTATATGGCGTCAGATGCCTAAATGTAATGTACAGACTGGGTTTAGGGCAATGCTTAGCTGACGTGGGGCGTGCAGTTTCTGAGACTGAGGGGGGTGGGAACCTGTTGTGCAATGCATCTGGGAGGCTGAGTCAAGTAAGAATGAAAAAGGGCAAAGAAAGACAGTCAATATTTTGTTTTTTTGTTTATTTAGAGGGCCTTGGAAATCCAGCCTCTCACCACTAGTTCCAGATTCGCTGTAGGGCATGCATCCAAAAAAGAAACTCGTGTGCGCATGTTGGTTTTCCAAACAGGATATCTCACCTGCTCTGACAACAGCAACTGCAGAATTATATAAATATACTTGTGCAAACTCACCCCAAGGGTGGTGGCTCCCCATCCCCCTCCCCCCACTCCACCTCCTTTCCATTGCAATCTGTACCATGCAGCTATTTGTGGTGGCTTGGAGTGGGAGGATCAGCAAGATGGCGAATCACCAGCCGGATCTTGTTTTACTTCTCCCCTCCCCCTCCGTCCCCCCCCCCCCCCCATCACCACCACCTCCCCGGAGCTGCATGGAATTTTCCTCCATCCAGGCTTATGCGTGTGAATGTGTGGATGCGTGAGAGTTCAGTTCCAGGATTTTTGGCAGGCACCGAAAGGAAAGAAGGTACCCAGAGCTTTCTCTGTGTACCTGCCTTCTGTGAGGTGAGATTAACAGCTGCAGGGGTTCGGCTAGGCCTGGGGGACACCCTCTTTAGGAGTGCCTGGATGTGTGGGACCGCCATAACTAGCTTGCAAGAATCTAGCCAGCCACTAAGTGGCCAGCAAACAGAATACAGACAGCCCTGTATCCTGTATCGATGGTCTGGACTTTGCACCCAGATATGGCTTCCCTTCCCGTTACCTTTTTTTCTGTTTGATGTGGTTGTCAACTGTCTTGTTAATTTATTGTTGATTGAGAATATAGCAATAATACCGTTGTAAAACATCTCAAAAGCTCTTTGATGTACAACGATCAGTAGGAAAGAACCCACTCAGCCCCAAAACCAGAAAAGAGGACAAGCTGGAAGGAATGCGGTAGAGTTCAAAAGAAAGAGGGTTGAAGGTGTGGAACAAACTTTTAAGAAAAGCAATGCATAGTGTGCTTCATTGGATAGTTTTATCTAAGTAGTTCTGAGTACTTTTTTTTTTGGTAGAGAAGCAGACAATAAATCCTAATAAAATGGTCACGCACAGGCACATTCATTGGGAAAATAGGCATCTGACTGAGAAAGGTCCAGGGTTTAACTAAATGTTTTTCTCCATGACTACACGTGCAGTATCTGCTTGTGTCCACACCCATGTTAGCAATAAAAGGTGCTATCTTAATATCTAGCATAAGAGTGGGAGGAGGGGGCTGCTTGATTCTGGTCTGTGGTTTTTGGGCAGCGTATCTTAAGTCAGTTTCCAGCCAGATCCCAGAGTTAGGTAGTGCTAAGTTTAAGGTGTGTTTATTGAAACAGTTCCATATGCTTTAGCGAGGGAAACCAAGCGGAAGATTCAATAGATAGGATACAAAATGTATGGCCCAATATATGCACTTGCTAGTACAGCAGAGAAGAAGTTCACAGAGGTGTCAAACTGATCAGAATTTGTTAACGTGAGCAGATTTGTGCTGAAAAATTTAACTTGCTGAGCGGGGCAGGAGAAAGCTCTCTGCACTCCCATTCAAACATAAAATATTCTTCACTGGCATCACCTTCTTTGCTTTTCTGTTTTTTTCCTGCCTCATAGATATAGTAACTAAAATCTCAGTTTGATTATGTCTGGAATTCACTTTTTGCCCTGGAATAAAAGATGATGGCGTTTTGGGGGGGGGGGGGGTACACAGCAGAAATAGCAGAAGAAAAGCCTGTATTTGTGGCTCCTGTTCTGGTGCAGAATCCACTCCCCCTAGCTCTATAAAACCAAAATATTTGATGTAATTATCAGGGACTCTTTATTCAGCATTTTCTGGACCTTGAGCTCTGGGCTTGACCCAGCTTTCCCTAACTTCAATTCCAAACAGCTGTTGCAGGAAAAGGGAAGATTTTTCTCACAAGGAAACCCCTTTTCCCCCCACCAATATTTTACAGTGGGTTGAGGAGCAAGTAAGGGTGACCTGAGAACACAACTGGACCATTTAGCAACATCTATGTCATTTGACTAACCTGGCATCAGTTTATTCCCAGGGTTCCATGGTTACCAGTCATAGGAGTTGCTGTGCTGAATTGGCCAAGGCAGTTTTGGTCCTTCATATGGCCTTGGGGGTGTCCCTTCCTCCCCTCCCCCCACTATTCTCATGTACCTGGGATCTCTTAGTAACACTCCTCAATTGCAATAGTCCTTGATAGACCCTCTTTCATTAATGTATTCAGTTTCACATTTTGTGGCAACGAATTCCACATATTAATGATGTGCTGTCTAGAGAATCTCCTTGTGCACTTTTTCTGAGTTATGCATGATTTTATACAAATATTGTAGGGAAGACATTTGAGCACCCTTTTGGTTTAATAAGTCACTTATCACTTAACTTGGTTTTCTTTATGCAGAAGTGGATATGAGTCTGGGATGAATGCATGCTTGTTATCTGAGAAAGGCCTCAAATGCAGTCCCCTTATATTCTTACACTACCACAGCCCCCTTTAGAAGGCAACCCACAACTGTGCATGTATAACCCTATAGAAGTGGAGTTAATTTTTCTTGAACTAATGTAGGACACTGCCTTGCTTTATGCAACATAGTTGAGTCTAAACCAGGATAACATAACCCATACTATGTTCACATATAATAAATACAATGTTAAGACAATAGTTGGATTCCTACAATATGCTTGACAGAAACTAGCCAACACTATTTTAGGCTCAACCTCTAATGAGGTCCATTCACCAAAAAGAGTAATAGGGTACAGGCCAGGAACACTTCCTGTTACTAGAGAACCATATCTGTCTTCTATTCCCCTAGATATGTGAAAGCTTTGTTGCAGTTTGTAACTATTTAGGTGACAGCAACAAGAACAAAAAGACATTTCTTCAAAATCGAAACTGATCAGAATAAGCTGAGGAGCACAATGTCTCAAGAATGACTCTCTGGACATTGAATATCAAAGACAAGACAGCTGCTAGACTTAAACGTGAATAAGCTGCATCCTTCAGTCTATACCAGTTTTGGTAAGAAAAATTAATTTATTTCTAATTATAAACATAATGTGTGTGGAATAAATATTTAAGATGAAATAGAATATATTGATTGAATATTTAGAGTTTATCTACCTTTCCTGAATCTGTTCTTGTACTTTGTTGCTGCAGTATTCCCAGCCTCAGAGCCACCCTGAAGATAGAAAATGCCTAAACGGAAATGTGTCTTTACTGAAAAACTGAAGCAGAAATATCCTCATTTTCGTAAAGGTAGAGATGACTATGAAGCAGAATGCTTGGTCTGCAAAGCTGGCACGTTTGTGTCAGTGGCACATAAAGGTGCCAGTGATCTGGAGTATCACATGTCCTCTGAAAAGCACAAGAAAGCCCTTGGAGGAGACAGTTGGACTGCAAAGCTGACTGAATTTTTGGTGACTCCGGGCACGAAAGCGGAAGATGCTCTTGCTGCGGCGGACAGCACTCTAGCCTTGCACACTATCCCCAACTGCAACAGCTACAAAACAACAGGGCGTGCATCTGAGTTGTTGAGAAAAATATTTCCTGATGCAGAGACAGCGCAAAAGTTTTCCCACAAACGGACCAGGACAGAAGCTCTTGAGAACTCTGTGCTTGCCCAGCATGCAGTCGGCATTGACCTGAAGGCCCTGGAAGAAAGCGGCATCCCTTTCTGTGGGGTGGCTATAGACGACAGCAATCACCGGGCCGTGAAAATGGTCCCGGTACTCATCCAATATTACGACTACAGGAACGGCGGCTTGAAGACCAAACTGCTGGAACTTCAGGAAACGCCCACCGGGACGGCCGACGCCATTTCGGACTATCTCGTCAAAGCTCTTAAGAAACACGGATTGCTTCAGAAATGCGTGGCCTTCGCAGGGGACAACTGCAACACCATGTTTGGTGGACTGCGGCAAGACGAGGAGGCGAGGACTGTGTTGGCCAAGTTGAGGAGAGCCCTCCAGAGAGAGACTTTGATTGGGGTGTACTGCCCGGCCCACGTTTTGCACAACTGCATCCACCACGGAGCAGACGCCCTGGAGGTGGACATAGAGAACATCATTCTGAAGATCTACCAGTACTTCCACATATACGCAGTGCGGAGCGAGTCCCTGCAAGAATACTGTGAGTTTGTGGAGGTGGAGTACAAGCGGCTGCTCTCCCAGAGCAAGACTCGGTGGCTGTCCTTGTTCCCGGGCATCACAAAGCTGCTCCAGATGCACTCGGCCTTGAAGTCCTTCTTCCTGGGCCAGAGCAACCCGCCCACCGCGCTCAGGAGCTTCTTTGAGCACGAGTTCAGTGAGCTCTACCTTTGGCACATGCACTCGCTGATGAACGCCTTCCACTTGCACATCGAAGAGATGGAACGGGAAAATAACTCCATCGTGGAAGTGATGAGGACGCTGGACTCCGTGCACACCATCCTGCTTGATCGAAGAGCTCAGAACTTCATGTCCCTGACGGTGAAGGGGATGCTTGCGGACAAGCGCAAGGAGGGGCTGGAGGCAGGATGCGACGCCTTCTCCGATGCGGTGCATCGCCTCTACAGTAACTGCATAGACTACCTGGAGATGTGGATGGCGTCTCTGCAGGAGTTCTCCTGCTTCGCCTGGATGGCCCTAAGCGACACACCAAGCTGGGGTGACGTGGAAGCATGTATAACTTATTTAATTGAAAAGGGTGTAGAGGTTGATGACATCAAGTGTTTTGATCAGTTCAACAATTTGAAAAAATTTGTGGAAGCTTCCAGTGATGAAGAAGAGTTTCAGCATCTGCTTTCACATCAAAAGTGGACCAAATACTTCCTGAAGGCTAAAGCCATAGAATGCTATTCAGAATTGTTAAAAATTGCACAGTTCTTCTTCGCAATTCCCTCCCACAGTGTAAACATGGAATGGAGTGCTTCCTTTTGTTGAGACAAAGCCAGGAGGTCAAGGAAAGGACCTGCTTGAAAGGCCCACCATTTAATTTTAAAAATAACTGTTGGAAACATTTTTGTGCCTGCTTTGCTCTAAAGAGAAATGTACATACACCACAGAAAAAAACTATTTGTCTTTTGGGGTGTACCATCTGCACACAGTAGATCTTTAGGGTATCAACTATAATTAGAAGCATCAGTTACAGTTGTTCTGTTTTGGTCTTTAACCTCATTACTGACTCAGAAATCTTTTCATTGCATCAGGTTTGGGATTGATAACAGAATTGAAGGGAAAAACATATTTTCAAGTTATTTTTACTTTTGAAGGCAGTTGCTATGTCACGACGTTGGCAAGCTCACAGACTAGCACAGGACATGATGTTCTGCAACCTGTGGTCTTCTGCCTGCTGTAAAGGTTTAATAAGATCTGAAAAATATCAGTCTTTTATGAGATGAGATTTCAATCCATCTCCAAGCTAGAGCTTTTAACTCCTTAACAGTTGAACTGATGGATAAAAGCCCTCTAAGTTATTTTACCAGTCAGTGCTTCCTTGAAAAAGAGTTTGAAGGGGCTTTAGGGCAAGAAAACCCTCTCTTTTTGCCCCTGGAGAAATCTGGCAAAGGCAACAGCCACATCTGGCTTAGAAAGTCAATTTCTGGTTTATGAGCTAAATAATTGGCCAGAAGTTATAGAACGCCTCTCATTCAAAGAACATCTGAGCAACTAAGCCGAGCAAGACAAAATAGAGGTTACAGTTGAACCCCCAAAGCTCTGAATCTCTTTAGAAACCCATCAAACCCAGAGAGAAGATTCCCAGTGCCGTATGATGGACCTTGTGTGAGGATCAGTAGGGAACATTATTAATGAAGAATCCCTTTAATAAAACGACATGGTACTCAACCACAGTATCAGGCCTGGGCTCAAGCAGTTCTGCAGTGCAGGACTGATTTTGCTGGCTGAAGACTAGGAGAGGTCATTTAATCACTAGTCACATCCTCAAAATGAATCAGAAGAACGGTAATAAGTGCAACTTTCCAAAATGAAAAAAGAGAGAAAAGTAGGCATTGTTTTACTTTTTTAAAATTGTCCTTTATTCACCAAATTAGTAAAGTAGTCTAAATATAGATTTAAATAAATAAGCTCACTACAAAACCAATTGCAATTAAATATTTGAATTTAAAGTGCTCAAATCCCCATTTCTTGCTTCTCCACCGATGTTAATATTCATAGATACTAAAATCTGTGAAATGTAGAGATTAGCAACATTGAAATTAACGTCTTGATTTAAATCATCCAAAGGTTTAGAGTGATTTTCCACAAGCCCTTCACGAGGAGAGAAAGTTAACGTCCAGAATAAACCTAGAAAGAAGAGAGAGAGGGAATAGTGGCTTAGATGGAAGGTGGGAAAAAATTAAGAGGCAAAAATATTTTTAAAATGAAATTATAACAATGGTCATCAATAGTTAAACTGGAGTTGTATTACATGCTTGGGGAAAATCACAAATGGAATGCTTTGCTGATTACAGTGTTACACGTAGAAACTTTATAGCAAAAGAAAAAAATCATTTTCATTCATGTTTAACATCAGCCTTTATGGCTAGCTGTATATGATAAGAATTGAATACAGCAGAAGGCACCAAGCTCGAAAGGCCCATCAGTGAAAAGTTAATTTCAGGCATTCCAGATAGCTTAGGTTATAACTATAATCTATTGTGACAAAATACTTACTACTTACTTATTGATAATATAGAAAAATGTGGGATAGACAGCATCACCACCAGATAGATCTGTAACTGGCTGGCAAACCACATTCAGCATGTAGTCCTCAATAGAACTACATCTTTATGGAGAGAAGTATGCAGTGGTGTACCCAGGAGTCTGCCTTAGGCCCAGCATTCTTCAACATCTCGATAACAATTTAGACGGGAGAATAGAAGGAGAACTCATCAACTTTGCAGATGACACCAAGCTGTTAAGAACAGTCAGCACTTCAGAAATAGGCTTCAAGATTCAGAAAGAAGTTGAAAGACTTGAACACTGGCCCCTAGCTAACAAAATGCAATTCAGTAGCGAGAAAAATAAGGTTTTACACCAAGGCAAGAAAAACCAAATGCACAGGTATAGAAAAGGCGATACCTGACTCGGCAGTAGTAACTGTGAGAGGGATCTGGGAGTCCTAGTGGACAACCACTTAAGCCAGCCGTCTGCGGCAGTTGCCAAAAAAGCCAACGCAGCCCTAAGCTGCATCAAGAGAGGGACAGTTTCAAGATCACAAGAAGTGCTAGTACTACTTTAATACTGCACTGGTCTGATCACACTTGGAATGCGGTGCCCAATTCTGGTCACCAGGATACAAAAAAGGTGCTGAGACTCTGGAAAGAGTGCAGAGAAGAGCAACAAAGATGATTAGGGGCCTGGAGGCTAAAACATACGAAGATGGTTGCTGGAATTGGGTATGTCTAGTTTAATGAAAAGAAGGACCAGAAGTGACGCAATAGCAGCGTTCCAATATTTGAGAGGCTGCCACAAAGAAGAGGGAGACAACCTTTTCTCCAAAGCATCTGAAGGCAGGAGAAACAACAGATGGAAACTGGTCAAGAAGAGATCCAACCTAGAACTAAGGAGGAATTTCCGGACAGTGAGAACAATTAATCAGTGGAATGGTTTTTTCTCCAGAAGTTGTGGGTGCTCCATCACTAGAGGTTGCCAAAAAGAAATTGGACAGCCATTTGTCTGGAATTTGTGTAGGGTTCTCCTGCTTGAGTAGGGATTTGGACTGGAAGACCTCCAAGATTCCTTCCAATTCTGATATTCTGTATTCAATTCTGTATTCTCCTCGCTCATCTGGCCACGGGAACTATACATTTGGAAGGCATTGGGCCTGTTAAAGAATGTGTATTAGTTAAGCTGGTTCAGAAGCTTTAAAACACATCACCGTGTTTTAAGCAGCCAGTAATGTGAAGGGTGGTTATTGTAGGAT
Organism: Azemiops feae; assembly: GCA_023970755.1. Lineage (NCBI taxonomy): Eukaryota > Metazoa > Chordata > Lepidosauria > Squamata > Viperidae > Azemiops > Azemiops feae. The sequence goes on from JALGBA010001993.1 coordinate 120,556, forward strand.
GGTTAATCCTTTCTGCATTGTTTCTCATATGTCGTGTGTGTACAATTTTGCTAACTCAAGTTATTGACTAAACCTATTTATGTGGCTTTACATAAAATAAATGCAAAACCATAAAAAAAAAAAAAAAAACTCCCAAGAGGACCACGAATCAAGTTTAACCTGTGAATGCAACTCCACTGTAATCTGATTGGGTTAAATGTATGTACAGGCAGGGAAGGAGTATCTATGCCAGGTTTTATGGGTGCTTATGAACACAAGATAGCTGACCAAGGTGTCAGTGGATTTGCAAGCTGGTTTGAGTCCTCGCAATAAATGCATTTGATCATTTCTGCTTAGATGACTTTTCTCTGTAGGACCCGCAAGTCAAAGAGGGAGGGAAGGAAAGAAGGAAACAAACAAACTGAAATGCTGGCTTTTTGTGTTAGAATCCTTTACAGCAGATGTATTTCCACATCAGGCACCATACAAGAGAGTATGAAGACTGCCTGGGCACCAAAGGAAAAGCAGCCAGGCTGAAGGCAGACAAGGGTGAAGCCAGTGTGGAAAAAAGTAGATCATCTTCCCTGAGCTCAGGGCAGGAAGCGGCTTCTAGCAAAGCTGATCCAGAGGATGAGTCACTGGCTCCCCAGAGGCCTCTATTAGGAGACCAGACCTGCTTCTGATGCTATCTGGGACTCGGATCCCGCCTGACTATGACACAGTCAAACAGGAAGTGGTGCGTGATAAAGGGAAACAACAACACTCTGTTCAGCCCGACTGGTTTCTCCTGCTGGCTTCAGTTGATGGCTGGATTCATACAATGCCCTAACTTCCAAAGCCAGGTTGCTGAAATGTAATGACTGTCCCCAGAACGTGTCACGTCCCAGGTAAATAACATACCGGCTTAAGTACAGGTAGTCCTTGACTTACAACAGTTTGCCTAGTAATCGTTCGAAGTTACAGTGGCACTGAAAAAAGTGACTTAGGACCATTTTTCACACTTATGACCAATTGCAGCATCCCCATGGTCACGTGATTTACATTCGGTTGCTTGACGACTGACATTTATGTCCCAGGGTCATGTGATCCCCTTTTGCAACCCTCTGACAAGTAAAGTCAATGGGGAAGCCGGATTCACTTAACAACCATGTCAGTAATTTAACAACAGTAGTTATTCACTTAACAAATGTGACAAGAAACATCGTAAAATGAGGCAAAACTCACTCAACAAATTTCTGACTTAGCAACATAAAACTTTGGGCTCAATTTTGTTCATAAGTTGAGGACTACCTATACTGGGAACTTGTTCCTACAATATATTGAACCAAAAATGATTCAATTTCATTTTAAAGAGAATGCCATCCAATCTGATTTCTTATGTGTAGAAAGTACCTCTGGCAAATGAACTACACAAGTCCCCCCCCCCCCAACAATACTGTACAATATTCATTTCTGATTCATAGGTTAAGTTCCTATAACACATCCAACCTGGTTTCTGTGTTACATAATTTTCTGGGTTTGCCCAATATAAACTGGGCTGAGCTGGTGCACCTTTGCTAAATCATACACTCAACCTAATCCTGGTTAAAACTGGGGAGGATTAGCATGGGCTGTGAATTCAGGTGTTAGTTCTTGGACTAACCTAATGATGAGCAGACCTATCCTGTCGAGGGAAACCAGTAACTTGATTTGAAGGGGAAATCCTGCTTCAGTTCAACGATGGGCAAATGTTTGTCCAACACACTCCAGCTCTCTGTCACATCCCAATCATCTTTATAATCTACAGATTGAGAGACATGCAAACTGGGAGGTGAATTATGGCGCACCTCACCCTTAGCAGAGATCAGGAATGCTGCCTCGTGCCCTGCATCCTCTGGGTGAGTCACCACGAGGTGATCTGCAGAAGCGATGACTGTGTAAAGGTCATCCCTCAAACCATATCTGAGCTGCTGACTGCAGCCGGGCTTCACACTCCATAATGGAGAGGAAGGGCAGCAGGAAGAACACAATTTTGCCATGTTTGTATCCCTCCCGAGTCCCTGAGTCTTGCAAACTGCTGTACAAGCACTTCAGAAACATTCTCCATCTCAAATCAGAATAGAGCTGGAAGGGACCTTGGAGGTCTTCTAATCCAACCCCCTACTCAAGCAGGGAAGCCCTATACCATTTCAGACAAATGGTTGTCCAATCTCTTCTTAAAAACTTCGAGTGATGGGGCACCCCAACTTCTGGTGGCAAGCTGTTCCACGGGTTAATTGTTCTAACTGCCAGGAAATTTCTCCTTAATTCCAGGTTGCTTCTCTCCTTGGATCAGTTTCCATCCATTGTTTCTTGTCCTACCTTCTGGTGCTTTGAAAAAATAGGTTGACCCCCTCCTTGTGGCGGCCCCTCAAATACTGGAAGACTGCTATCATCTCAACTGCTTGTAGGATTTTTATCTCCAAGGTGCAAACAAAAATAAATGCAGGCGATAGAAAAACCTGCGGTAAACAGCTTGGAGCTTTGTGAATTTAATGCAATGGTTCTGTGACAAAAAATTGTAATTATGCCTTTTGGTGAACCAACTGTTTCCCTTCAAACCGGCCTTAGTAGTAAGTTACAAAAAGATAGAAATACTCACCTTCTCCTGGTTATTGTCCCAAAATCAGGAAGTTGGCTGTCCTAAACAAGGTAGTTTGTTGGAGCCAAATGAGGCACTACACAACCCTCTTTTTAAAAAAAAAAATATGACACAAAACATTTTTTAAAAAACAAAACAATCAGAATGTAGCAAGTTGAGAGGAAAGGACTAAACCTCCCCTTACTGTCCAGTCTACTAGGATGTGCAGCTGTATTAATAATGCCTTTCCTATACATTGAAGTCTGAATAAAAGCTCAGTTACATTAATTTTTTTAAAAGGTGTCCTAGTATCACTTTACTTACTCCAGGGATCTAGTTGAGTCCACTAGTATTTGGTCAGGCCTTACTACTACCTGGATGAGAAATCGGCAGGAAATTCAAAGGCTGTGGCTAGGCGGGGAACTGGAAGAACCTGAAATAATGCAGTAGCAAATCACATACTAATGCCAGGAAACGCCATGTAATAAACAGGACTTGGAGCTTGATTGAAAGAAGACTTTGTTTTTATGCAGGTTTTCCCTGAGCGGCCTTAGCTATGCTTGTGACTTACTATGCAGCTGATCTTGAAAAACTGAATAGGGTTAGACCTGGTTAGCACCTGGATGGGAGACCATAAGGAAATCCCAGCTGGGGGGACCAGCTTAGGAAGTTAGAAAAAAAGAATAGAATAATATAGTAGAATAGAATAGAATAGAATAGAATCAAGAATAGAATAGAATAGAATAGAATAGAATAGAATAGAATAGAATAGAATAGAATAGAATAGAATAGAATCTGAAAGTACTTTGGAGGTCTTCTAGTCCAGCCCCCCACTCAAGCAGGAGAATCTGTCCTATACCATCATGGAAAGCAGCTGGAGCATACTTCTTCTATGCTTTTGACAAGAAAGCTGGGCACATGCACAAAATCTAGTTGCATTTGGAGACTTAATTATTTGCAATGGTGGCGAATATCTGTAGCTCGGGTGTAGCATGAGGGTGGAGGTTCCTTCTCCGAGCTTGTGGGTTGGTTTCTGAACGTTTCGTTACCAGGCCAGGTAACATCTTCAGCGGAGTTTAGGGGGTGTCAGTTTCAGTGTTCTCCTGCTTATAAGGACTTTGTGTAGTCAGTAGGTGAAGATGTTACCTAGCCTGGTAATGAAACGTTCAGAAACCAACCCACAAGCTCGGAGAAGGAACCTCCACCCTCAGCCTAATTATTTTTAACTCTTGCTTTCGTTAAGTCCGCAGGTTATAAGCAGATTTCCCAAAGTAATACTAGTCTTTTTCAAACCTGTCTTAAGCATTAAACGGAAGGCAGAGGCTTCTTACGTGTGAACGCTTGGCACCTTTCACAACTGCAAACTCAAGAGGTTTGCGGACTTTTAGCGGAGGGCCAGGTCTAGAAATTCGTAGCAGCAGCTGCCCCCCTCTGGTGGACCAGGTTGGGAACCGCAACAAGGATCCTCACGATCCTGTTTGTAAACAGTTGGACTTCACCTGGAGCATGCCCAGTAATGCCCCTTAGTACCATGATTCATATCCTTTTCAAAATGGGTGTCAGACCTGCCCTCAGAAAGAAAGATGCTCGACTCCTTTCGGTTGAAGTGATAGGTACTTTTACTAAGGGTTACTGGTTGCAGCAAAAGCAGGCTAGAACTAAAGTTCCCGCACAAAAGGTTAATCAGAATAGAACTGGAAGAGACCTTGGAGGTCTTCTAGTCCAACCCCCTGCTCAAGCAGGAGACCCTAAACCGTTCCAGGCAGGTGACTGTCCAGTCTCCTCTTAAAAGCCTCCAGTGTTGGAGCAACCACAACGTCTGGAGGCAAGCTGTGGTTGTTTGTAGAAATTTTGCTCATTGTTTATCATCCTAATTTTGGGTGGGGTGGAAGTATTACACACATGCACATTGGCCGGGTGGTGATTCCCCCCCCCCATTGTAACAACACAGCTATCCTATTTTATTAATATAGACCTATCCAGTTCCTGTGAATGCAATGGAAGGTCACATGGCACAGTCAGCCTTAAAACACCTTTTTGTTAATCTGAGCAGCTGAGTTCTAGCCACAGTTAGTTTTGGCTTAGCCAAACCTGTGAATTTAATTAGGGGTAGGCATAAAAGTGCAAGCAGGTGGGAAACTAATAAATTCAAAGGAATATAGCGCAGGTGCCTTTTTTAATTCTTGTTTTTATTGCAACAACCCCCTAGAAGATAAAAGTCAATAGATGGACAAACACAATCCAAACATGGAAAAGACACATTGCATAGTGTTTGTTTTAAACAGGAAAAAAAAACACTTTTTTTTTCCAAATGGAAATTCAAAGGGCATAGAAACCAGCCAGATGCATTTCTCTTGCCACTTGGAGGAAAGAGCCAAAAAAAAACCCCACCAGCACACGAATCTCCAAGATGCAGAGGAAAGAGCAATGAAAAGACCCTCCCCCTCCTCAAATACACAGTACATTTGCAAAAAAGAAAAGCCGTAATTTGCTCATTCTGCCCCGCAGAACAACTTGGGTGCCTTCCTTCCCTCTGAGCTATAAACACTGTAATTCACAGACAAGATGGGGATTGTGGGAGATTTCTTTTTTTTCTTTCCTGAAAATCATACAGAAGCAGGGAGAAATCAGCAGCTGAGGATTACGACTCATGGTCAAATGAGTCTGGGAAAAAATATATGTAACCATGGCACTATTGTGGCAGGGAGAACGGATCTCTTACGGCAGTTCTGCTGCATGCCAAGAACAAGCTCAACATCTGGGGTATATGATGGCTTGGTACATTCTGACAGCCCCAACCCCTGTAAGACTGAGCACAGGAATGAGGTCTGGCACTGTAAGGAAATATACACAGGAGGGGTTGGAGATAGAGGTAGATGGCAAGTAACCCCCAAAGGCAGAGTCAAGGCTGCTGGCCTTTGAGTCACCTTGCCCCAAAGTGGCCTGGTCCCATTTCTACCCCCGGAACAAAACGGGGATCAGCCCTGTTCCAAATTTTCAGCTGCCCGTACTGCTGAGTAGGAGGTAGGGGCATTTGACAGCTGGCGGCCGAAGAAGGATGTGGTGCGTCGAGGTTTCACCCTCTTGATCTCTTTCCCTGGAGAAAGGAAGAAGCATACAGACAGATAAGCAGAGATATACCAACTCTACAATGATCAGCGTCTGGGTTCACAGCCTAACCAAGGTTTGTTGAACACGTTTCGGTTGGTGCACAAAGTCAGGAACTATAATTTACAAATCACATTGGCCCGGAGTCATGCAATCTCCAAATAAAACATTTAGCACACTGGGATTTTTGACAGCCTGTTACAAATTTGGTTTTCATTTTTTTTTAATTCTAGGAACCAAGAAATTGCTAATCAATTTCTTCCAACGTCATTCTCTTGGACACCAATACTAATTATGAATCTTTACAACTTTATAGCCCTACGTAAGCCTTACTAACATAATCATTGCATATTTTAAAACAATGACTTTTAACGTATTTCTGGAAGGCCTCATTAGTTTCCACCCCCCCTTTTATAATGATGTTGAACTGATATGGTGGGTATGGCCCATTTATCACAACAAGCATTGCTCCCTCTGTGTCTCAGCTTTCTAACACCGTACCTCACTTTTATTGTGTTTTTATGGATGGCCCTGTGCAACTTTCAACAAAGCCTTGAACATTTCGTTTTTATTTTCCACAAATTACCTTCAGGTTCCCTGGACAATGCAGGAAATTCTGACTATGCTTAAAACTAGAATTTTGCTTTTCAGCACATCAATCTTGTTATCCCAGTCACCAGACTAGATACAAATGAGTAAGTAGCTCAGCGGCTGCTACCTACAGTTAATTTCATCCAAAGAAGAGACCAGCTGGTCCAAATTCAAAGAGTCATTTAGTTCAGCTCCGTTTCTCACCAACAGGAAAAGAGCAATTCTCTATGCTTTGTATCTCCCATATTTAGTAACTAAATATGTCCTAAGCAAAGAAAGTTCCTAGTGAGCTGACCTAAATGGTTAATGCATTTTCCTAAGAAGAATGCTGTTGGATGAGGCTAAGGACAGATGCAATTGAGTATCGTGTTTCTTAGAAAGGAAACCTGCTCAGGTGCAAATATTATAAGTATTTGCACTGGCAACGTCTGCTCCAAACTCTCTCTCTTTTCACCAGCTTACCTTCCTCAACGTAATCGATGGTGGCTAAACGCTGCATCCGGCTGCAGAGCACACTGCTCTGCCGCTGAATTTTGGGAGGCTGCTGATCAGATGTGGGGACTGCAGCCGTGGCGGGCTCTGAATCCAGCCCCCGGGCAGACCCGTTCAGCTCAATACAATATTCAATTAGACTGCTCATCAGCTCGGCCTGGGAAGAGAGAGGCGCAGGTCCATTTAATGCGGTATCGCCTTTTTTGAAACGGCACCTTCTAGGTAAGTTAAAAAGGGACTGATTCACCCTAGGATGCTAGATGACACACTGCACTAGCAATACTTTTTCCCAGTTAGTTGCACTATGGGAATGAAAAAAAAACTCCCACTGTTCTGTTTTATCTACTTAGGACTTGGACCCCCTAAAACCAACCAGAAGCTGGAGAGGAAGAGCAACTGAATATGCAAGACTCTCCATTACGGAACTCACTGCTGAGATTTGCCAACACAAAACACACTTCGCAATCCTGAGTGGCTGCAATGGCTGGGTAGAAAAAAGGGAGGAATTCGTGATCTAATGAAGCCTTAGCCAGAGTTCTCCTGTGCAAAAGCTCACGGCCCTTCTTGGAAAGAGCAAGCAGGATGTCTGCATTCTCCAAATGCAGTTCTCACCCAGTTCTCATCCTTAGGTAACCGTCAAGAGTCACGTGCAAGGAAAGCTGGCAAACACATGTCATACTATCTGCATGGAATGTCTTAACCGGGTAAGCAAAATGTGGAATGGAGTGGAATAGAGTGGAACGGAGGTGAATAGAATAGAATAGAATAGATTAGATTAGATTAGATTAGATTAGATTAGATTAGATTAGATTAGATTAGATTAGATTAGATTAGATTGGAATGGAATGGAATGGAATGGAATGGAATGGAATAGAATAGAATAGAATAGAATAGAATAGAATAGAATAGAATAGAATAGAATAGAATAGAATAGAATAGAATAGAATAGAATAGAGAATGGGAATACAATTAGAATTAATGGAATGGAATGGAATAGAATAGAATAGAATAGAATAGAATAGAATAGAATAGAATAGAATAGAATAGAATAGAATAGAGAATGGGAATACAATTAGAATTAATGGAATGGAATGGAATAGAAAATTAGAATAGAATAGAAAATAGAATAGAATAGAATAGAATAGAATAGAATAGAATAGAATAGAGAATGGGAATACAATTAGAATTAATGGAATGGAATGGAATAGAAAATTAGAATAGAATAGAAAATAGAATAGAATAGAATAGAATAGAATAGAATAGAATACATATTGGAGAATAGAATAGAATAGAATAGAATAGAATAGAATAGAATAGAATAGAATAGAATAGAATAGAATAGAATAGAATAGAATAGAATAGAATAGAATAGAATAGAATGTAGAATGTAGAATGTAGAATATAATACATAACAGAATTGTTTATTGACCAAATGTGATTGGAAACACAAGGAATTTGTCTCCGGTGCATAAGCTCTCAGTGTAAAACAGTAAATAATAAGTAAAAAGCACAGTTGCTGCAATTACGTAACATAATGATAAACGTAATTATTTTTAGCACTCTGTGCAAACCTACCCTGCTTGGATAGTTCACATTTCAATGTACAGGTAGTCCTCAGCTTACGACCACAACTGAGCCCAACATTTCTGTTGTGAAGTGCTTTGCCCCACTTTATGACCTTTCTTGCCACAGTGGTTAGGTGAAAGACTGCAGCTGATGAGTTAGCAACCTGGTAGTTAAGTACCTCTGGCTTCCCCATTGACTTTGCTCGTCAGAAGGTCACAAAAGGTGATCACGTGACCTTGGGACACAGCAATGGTCATAAGTATGAGTCAGTGGCCAAGCGTTTGAATTTTGATCACGTGACCATGGGGCTGCTGCAACGGTCGTTAAGTGTGAAAAATGGTCATAAGTCACATTTTTCAGTGTGGTGGTAACTTTCAACGGTCACTAAACGTTTAAGTCAAGGACTACCTGTATTTGACGAACCAGAAAATAGGTTAATCGTAATCTAACTTGTAACGTGACCCACACACACACATAAAGCCCATTTGTCAGAATCCAATTATATCTTATTTCTAGCTACCTACTCTGAGAAAACCCAATTCTTACTCTCTTCTGGATTCTGTCATACTACAAAGGGGGGAGGGAGTAAACACGGGTGTTTATGACTGGCATTCCTCCTATCAACTACAAAGTAACATCCTCTGTGGATTCCCTCTCTGGAGTACTAACAATAACAATGCGGCCATCAGCTTTTGATCTCACTCCCTATGAAGTCTCCTTTTACTGGCAGCAAGGAAAAAGGGGGGGGGGGAGATTGCAACGTTTGGGATTCCGATGGATTTAACACCCAGCCATCTGCCAATTTGGATTGACTGGAAGGAATGTGGAGTGGGGCTGCCTGGGAACACTTTAAAACATTGAATGGTCAGGGGGGGTCCCTCAGATCCTGTCTAGCACGTCTTCAGTCAGTTTCTCTTAATAAAGATTCCTGTTGGAAGAAACGTTCCAAGAGTTCTGTCTTCTTAAGATGTAAATTGAGGTGGGTCCTTACACCATGAAGCTTTAACATCTCTCCCAGCGTGTACATACTTGCTTAGAGTAAACCTTGAGCAGTTTGTTGACTTGCTGGCCTTCATTTTCCCCATCAAATTCCAGCCAGAGAATATGTTCCTCCTCGCTTGGAAACGTGTGATCCCACGACAGTTCCTGGAAGCGCAGGCCCAGCAGAACATACTGCAAGGAAGGAAGGAAGGAAGTTTTATTGAGGAGGCGAAATAGCGGGAGGGCCTTTAATCAACTTTGCCCCAACCAGGATCTGGGCCTTTAGAGCCCTCAGAATTTGAAAGAAAACCCTTCTGGGTAGTCCTCGGCTTACGACCACAATTGAGCCCCAAATTTCTGTGGTTAACTGAGACACTGCCTAAGTGAGTTTTGTCCTGTTTTACGACCTTCCCTGCCAGAGTTGTTGAGTGAATCCCTGCAGCGGTTAGATTAGTCACACGGTTGTTAAATGGATCCGGCTTCCCCCTCGGCTTTGCTTGTCAACAAGTGGCAAAAGGGGATCACGTGACCCACCGTCATGAACACGAGCCAGTTGCCAAGCTTTTGAATTCTGATCACATGACCATGGGGATGGTGCAACGGTCACAAGTGTGAAAAAAATGGTTGCAAGTCACTTTTTTTCAGTATCATCGTAACTTCGAACAGTTCACTAAGTGAACTGTTGTAAGTCGAGGACTACCTGTGCTTTCAGCATCACCAGGGCTCTGCTCAAAATGCACAACCCTCAACAAATAGACAAACAAAACAAATTGCTCTAGAGATATACATGCAACAGGGTTGCTAGATCACAACTTCCCCCACTCCCTTTGTGGGGTCCTCTGTTGGCCAATAGCAACGGCCCTTAGACTTATATACCACTTCATTGTGCTTTACAGCCCTCTCCAAGCGGTTTGACAGAGTCAATCTCTTGCCCCCAACAATTTGGGTCCTCATTTTACCGACCTCGGAAGGACGGAAGGCTGAGTCAACCTGGAGCCGGTCAGGATCGAACTGCTGGCAGTGGGCAGAGTTAGCCTGCAATACCGCATTCTAACCACTGCGCCACCACGGCTCTTCTAACTTATAAGTCGAACTTGTAAGTCGAATGCATAAAAGGGTGAAGAATCCCACCCCACCCCACCCTCTCAGGTTTACCTTCTCCTTGCTGTCAATGACATAGACGCCCTCCAGGCTGATGGCCACTATCACGGCTTTGCGTCCACTCCGATGCAGCAGTCCCTGAACCGGCTTGTCTATTTCCCCAAAGAAGGCGGCACAGCTGCAGAGACAGGAGGCAGACAAAGAGAGCTGGGGGGTATACAACACCTGAACTCTATCAACCAGAATAGAGCTGGAAGGGACCTTGGAGGTCTTCTAGTCCAGCCCCCCGCTCAAGCAGGAGACCCTACACCATTTCAGATAGGTGGCTGTCAGGTCTTTTCTTAAAAACCTCCAGTGATGAAACAACTACAACTTCTGGAGGCAGGCTGTTCCACTGGTTAATTGTTCTCACTCTTAGGAAGTTTCTCCTTCGTTCCAGGTTGCTTCTCTCCTTGATTAGTTCCCATCCATTGCTTCTTGTCTTGCCTTCTGATGCTTTGGAAAATAAGTTGACCCCCCTCTTCTTTGTGGTAGCCCCTCAAATACTGGAATGCTGCTATCATGATGTCCCCCCTAGTCCTTCTTGACTGGCCATTCCCAAGTCCTGCAACCGTTCTTCCTCTGGTTTAGCCTCCAGGCCTTTAAGCATCTTAGTTGCTCTTCTCTGCACTTTTTCCAAAGTCTCAACTCAGGGCTTGGTGCACGTTAAGAGATGGAAAGTACCCCTCCCCACCTATTAACCGAGTTAATGCTACATGGGCTGTGCTAAGCCAGTGTTCAGTTCAGTTCACCGGGACAGGGACACAGACTCCAGAATGCTCAGTCACCCTGGCCTGGGATGCTGGGTCTCATATTCCAAGCTGTCTGGCAGCGGTCGTGTACAGGTAGTCCTCAACTTATGACCACAACTGAGCCCCAAATTCATGCTGCTGAGCGAGACATTTGCTAAGTGAATTTGGCCCCATTTTATGACCTTTCTTGCCCCGGTTGTTAAGTGAATCACTACAGTGGTTAGGTTAGTCACACGGTTGTTCAGTGAAGCTGGCTTCCTCATTGAGTTTGTCTGGCAGGAGGTTGCAAAAAGGGGATCACATTGCAAGCGTCATAAATACGAGTCAGTTGCCAAGCGTCTGAATTTTGATCCCGTGGCCACGGGGATGGCGCAACGGCCGTGAATGTGAAAAACGGTCATAAGTCACTTTTTCAGTGATGTTGTAACTTTGAGTGGTCACTAAATGAACTGTTGTAAGTCGAGGACTACCTGTATTGGAAAACTGCTGAAATATGAGGACATCACCTGCTCTATTCGGCTTTTTGTTGTTCTCATACCTCTCCCCTCTCCAAGGCTGCAGATGTCATCACTTGCTTGGGACATTCTCATTTCTCATTCAGTTAGTTGCAATTATGGGAATAAATTATAAATTATAAATTATGGGCTCCAAGATCACCACAGATGGGGACTGCAGCCAAGAAATTAATAGACGCTTGCTCCTGGGGAGGAAAGCTATGGCAAATTTAGACAGCATACTAAAAAGCAGAGACATCACCCTGCCAACAAAAGTACGTATAGTCAAGGCCATGGTTTTCCCTGTTGCAATGTATGGCTGTGAAAGTTGGAGCATAAGAAAGGCTGAACGCAAAAGAATTGAGGCCTTTGAACTCTGGTGCTGGAGAAGACTCCTGCGAGTCCCCTGGACTGCAAGGCGATCAAACCGGTCAGTCCTAGAGGAGATCAACCCTGACTGCTCTTTAGAAGGCCAGATCCTGAAGTTGAAACTCAAGTACTTTGGCCACCTAATGAGAAGGAAGGACTCACTGGAGAAGAGCCTAATGCTGGGAAAGATGGAGGGCAATAGAAGAAGGGGACGACAGAGAATGAGGTGGCTGGATGGAGTCACTGAAGCAGCAGGCGTGAGCTTCAATGGACTCCAGAAGATGGTAGAGGACAGGAAGGCCTGGAGGAACGTTGTCCGTGGGGTCGCGATGGGTCGGACACGACTTCGCAACTAACAACAATGGGAATAAAAAAAAATCCCACTGCTCTGTGGGAACCTGGACGCTCTAAAACCAGCCACAAGCTGGAGAGAAACAGCAACTGAAAATGCAAGACTCTCCGTGGCAGAACTCACTGCTGAGATTTGTCAACACACCCCTCACAATCCTGACTGGCTGCAATGGCCGGGTAGAAAAAGGAGGGGTTCGTGATCTAATGAAGCCTTTGGCAGAGTTCTCCTGCGCTTTGTGGCTGCATGGCCACCAAACCTACCCATAATAAGGAAGCTCGTGGCACTTCTGCAGGTAGGCGTGGTACAGCCTGAGCAGCGTGGCGTGTTCTTCACAAGCCCCTGCCTCCGGGACCTCACGAAAGGCCCGCAGGAGGCCCTGCTCGTTGGCGGGCAAGAGGGAGCCGGCCCGTTTCCAAAGGCTGGCAAAGCGCTTGTGGCCTCTGTGGCAAAGGTGGGAAGGCAAGAAGGAATCCAGCTTCTCTCTAGGAAGGGGAAAAAAATTAAGAGAAATTTAGCCACGCAAGTCTTATTACTTATAGTCCATTTCTGCTTTATCTAGGACAACTTTCCAATAAGGTGCGCTTCACCTGCGGTTATCTAACTCCAATCACACCCATCCCTTCTAGCTGAACCACAAGCACAGGGATTTTTAAATGCAGAAATGCTAAATAAAGGAACACGAGGGCGTAATGTGATATCACCCTACCCATTGTGGTTTATAAATTACAGTTTATGGCTTAATACGTTCATGGCACCCAGCCACTTGTGGTTTACCCAAGCATGTGAGATCATGAGTTAGCACGGTACACATGCTTAGCCATAAATTACAATTTGTAAACCAAATTATGGCTTGGCACGATCAATGAAGGAAATCTATTTTGGAAGGACATGGACAGACTTGCTCCAATCCCACACTCTAGTTTTGAAGTACAGGGAGTCCTCGACTTACAACAGTTCATTTAGTAACCGTTCAAAGTTACGACGGCACTAAAAATAAAGGGACTTAGGACTGCTTTTCAGTTACGACCTTTGCAGCATCCCCAGGGTCACGTGATTAAACTTCAGACGCTTGGCAACTGACTCATATTTATGACGGTCGCAGTGTCTCGGGGGGGTCACGTGATCCCTTTTGCGACCTTCTGACAAGCCAAGTCAGTGGGGGAAGCCGGATTCGCTTGACAACCAGGTTACTGACTTATCAACTGCAGCGATTCACTTCGTGACTGCGGCAAGAAAGGTCGTAAAATGGGACGAAACTCACTGAACAACTGTCTCACTTAGCAAGAGAAATTTGGGCTCAGCTGTGGTCGTACGTCGAGGACTACCTGGAGCTCGTCATAGCCCTTGATGTCTCTTGCACCTTTATTTCAAATTCTGATGCAGATTCACATGTTGCATGTTGCAAGAGGGCCTGAACTTGATCTTTTCAGTTTACTGTACTGCGTTGCCTCACCTCGGGCCAGAGTGAGCTTGGGGAACGGCAGCGTGAACCCGTCATGCAGCAGTGAAATCCAGCACGGTGTTATATGTCGCCTGAGAGAGAGCTCAGAGCCCCACTAGCTATTTTTAATTATTTTTGTAAAATTAAAGGGATTAAAACACCCGGGATTTTAAAAATTGTAAAATAAAATGGAAGAAAAAGCAGGAAAAATAAATGTGAATATAAAGTTACTGAGTCTTAAGGAGAAATACAAAGTCCCACCCCTCCCACCCCACCTTTAAAATCCATATTTGGTCTTGTATGGCACACAAGGTGCAATACGACGCTAACAATATTCTGAAAGAACCCTTAATAGACAGGTAGCCCTCAACTTACGACCACAACTGAGCCCAGAATGTATGTTGCTAAGTGAGAAATTTAAGTGAGTTTTGTCCTGTTTTATGACTTTTCTTGCCCCGGTTGTTAAGGGAATCACCGCTGTTGTTAAGTGAGTCACACGATTGTTAAATGAATCCGGCTTCCGCATTGACTTTGCTTGTCAGAAGGTCGCAAGAGGGGATCATGTGACCCCCCCGGGACGCTGCGACTGTCATAAATACGAATCAATTGTCAAGCATCCAAATGTAAATCACAGGACCATGGGGACGCTGCAACGGTCATAAGGGTGAACAATGGTCATAAGTCACATTTTTCACTGCCGTTTCACTAAATGAACGGTTGTAAGTCGAGGACCGCCTGTACGTGTTTTTCAAAATTATTTTTAACTGCTAATGTTTCACCCAAGGCACCATTAGCCTTGGGAACCACAGAACCCCACTGTCGTTTGGGTGCCACCTACTTCAGGAAGGGAGCCGTGTGCTGCTCCGGATTGTAGGGGCCCAAGTTGATCCGGCACACCAGGGCTCCCAGCGCGTCACAGTCGGTGAGCTCACACGGGTACCGTCCTCCCAGAATGTTGTACTTGGCCTCTTCGTACAAAAGCCGCAGGACGTCTTCATCCTGAATCTGGAGAAAAATCGATACAGAATCCCACATCATCAAGCCTGGTACACGCAGAGAGTTCTCGACTTGCATCAGTCCGTTCAGTGACCGTTCAAAGTTACAACGGCACTGGAAAAAGGGGCCTTAGGACCGTTTTTCACACTTAACGACCGTTGCAGCACCCCCCAGGGACACGTGTTCAAAATTCAGAGGCTTGGCAACTGGTTCATATTTACGACGGTCGCTGTGTCCCACGGTCACGTGATTTCCTTTTGCGACCTTCTGACCAGCAAAGTCCGTGGGGAAGCCAGACTCACCGGGGTGACTAATTTATCAACTGCAGTGCTTCACTTAACAACTGAGGCAAGCAAAGTGGTAAAATGGGGCAAAAACTCACTTAACAACAGAAATCTGGGGCTCGATTGTGGCCGTAAGTCGAGGACTAACTGTACTTGGAGGGGAGAAGGAAACTCCAGGGCAGGACTGAGAAGTTAAAAAAAAAAAAAAAAAAAAACACAATATCCCAGAAGAGAATGTCAATGCATTTCCATACTATTGTCGAGGAAATTACGTGGGCATTTTGTAAAGGCGAGATTGAATTGCTTTCAATCCAAAGTGAACTACGCATCACGGCTTAACGTATCGATTAATCCCTTTTCTGCATTCTCATCATATACTGAAGGTTTTTACGATGCCATAATGACAAAGAGACAGCAAGCGACTCCAAAATAATTTAACCCTGCCAATCCCCGAGTTTTCTATACCCTGTCTCACACACTCACACCGCCCCCAAAACAAACAAGAGAAGATAACAATGATTTGGGTGGGAAAATCCCATTTTGGGCGGGGGGGGGAGATAACCAAAATCCCCACACCTCTGGGGTTTTAAAAAAAAAACGACTTCTAAGAGCAAAGAAAATGAAGCCCTCTTCAGCAAGGATGAAACAATAATAATAATAATAATAATAAAGTTGGAAGGGACCTTGGAGGTCATCGAGTCCAACCCCCTGCTCAGGCAGGAAACCCTATACCCTATATAATATTTGGGTTCCTGAAACGAAGCGTTGAAAACTCTTTGCTGCAGCTCCAACTGGCAACTACTCAACGGAGGGAGGGAGGGGGGTATGCAATAAGGCTTGGAGGGCCACATCCTGCCCTGGGCCCGTCCGTGGGTTTTGCAAGTTCTCTTTGAACTCACCTGCAGCTCCTTCCTTCTCAGATAAAAGATATTTCTACGGAATTGAAGCGACGGTTCATCTGCGGGAAAGTCAAAAGAAGGAAAGCAAGGGGACAGGCTGTGATTTAAGATCCTGGCTCTCTTGGGAAGAATTCAGGAAAGGCCTGGCCGATCCCTCACACACACACACACACACACACACACACACACACACACACACACACACACACACACACACACACTTACGGGTAACGAAAGGCACAAAATGGAGAACTTCTACGCTTTAGTCCTAGAACTGGACTATTCATTTTTATGTACCTTGGCAATGTATAAATCACCTTAAGAAGCCTACAGGTAGTCCTCGACTTAACAACAGTTCGTTTAGTGACCGTTTGAAGTTGCAACGGCACTGAAAATAGTGAGTTATGGCCATTTTTCACACCTAGGACCTTGGCAGCATGCCCACAGCCCCGTGATCAAAATTTAGATTTAGCCTGGCAGCTGATTCATATTTATGACGGTTCCAGTGTCCCCGGGGTCACGTGATTTCCCCTTTTGCGACCTTCTGACAAGCAAAGCCAACGGGGGAGCCAGATTCACTTAACAACCATGTCACTAACTTCAGTGATTCACTTAACAACCGTGGCAAAAAAGGTTGTAAAATGGGGCAAAATTCACTTAACAAATGTCTCACTTAACAACAGAAATTTTGGGCTCGCTTGTGGTCGTAAGGTGAGGACTACCATAAACCTCCAGCAACATAAACCACACAGCATACAGGAAGTCCTCAACCCACAACCATTCATTTAGTGACTGTTTGAAGTTATGACTTATGACTGTTTTTCGCACTTGCAACCTTTGCAGCATTCCCCAGGGTCATGTGATCAAAGCTCAGAGGCTTGGCAACTGACTCATACTTACGA
>JALGBA010001993.1:142500-219815 GCA_023970755.1 Azemiops feae
ATGGCAGATCTTTCACAGAGGTGGCAGTTAAGTCTGGTATAACACCCAGGTGAGCAAGGACAGAACGTAAAGCAAAAGTCCTTTACTAAAAAATTTTTAAGAACGCGGACAATCCTGAATAGGATTCGCACCTCACACAGCGGCGTCTGCCAGGACTCTGTATAAATGGGGCATAGTGTCCTCCCCTCAGTGGGGTCCCACGTCAATCTGTAGAGCGCATCGTGACTGGCTGCAAGCTAAGGGCATATACCGGTCCAATACAGGTAGTCCTCGACTTACGACCACAATGGGAGCCCAAAATTTCTGTTGCTAAGCAAGACATTTGTTAACTTTAATTTTGGCCCATTTTGCAACCTTTCTTGCCGCAGTTGTTAAGTGAATCACTGCAGTTGTTAAATTGGTAGCACGGTTGTTAAGTGAATCCGGTTTTCCCATTGACTTTGCTTGTCAAAAGGTCGCAAAAGGGGATCACGTGATCCCGGGACGCTGCGACTGTCATAAATACGAACCAATTGCCAAGCGTCCGAATTTTGATCACGTGGCCGTGGAGATGCTGCAACGCTTTCAGCATCGTCTTAACTTCAAACGGTCACTAAATGAACTGTTGTAAGTCGAGGACTGCCTGTACCTGGTTTTTTTTTAATACGGTATAAACGGTGCTGCGTTTCAGTGGTCAGATGGCCTAGTCATTGGTATTTGAATATAGATCTTTTTAACGTTCATATTTGATGGTGTTTTACTAATCTAAGTGAAATGTTAATATATATTGCTAGTCCGTGTATGGTACGCCATACAATAAACAAATACATTTAAGAACATTTTTATTTTCAACTCATAGATCCTTTGGTGGGGGGGATGGGGGGGGCAGGGTTTTTCCTTTCACTCACCACGAGGACCAGTGGAAGAGACGCTACTTCGCTGAGACCCATGGTCCCCACTGGGGGGTGCCGTAAGTTTGTCCCCCTCCATCTGTAACCCAAAAGATAAGAAAAAAAGATTGTATGCTTGAGAACAGACTAAACATACGCACATATTCAGTTCTAGCCAAAGGCAGAGGGCTTTGTATCATGCTAAGACGTTAAAATGTGTATTAAGAGAGCATAAAGATCTACTCTGACTTACCAGGACACTGTAGCATAAAAACCTACGCAACATGCAGCTATAACAAGGGCTGGAGTCCCCCTAATTCCAACTGACACCAGGCTACTCTACCTGGTGTAGATTACTTTTTTCAGTGCCTTTGTAACTTTGAACAGTCATTAAATGAACCGTTGTAAGTCGAGGACCACCTGTATTAATAGCAACAAATACCCATGATGTAGCAAACCTAATTGGACAGTGATTAATATTTATATGTTACTTATATGTAAGGGTGTAGGTCTATACATAGGCTGTATATAGAGTGTGTTATGTATGTGTACACTTTGAGAGGAAACAACTAAATTTCATTTTTAATGTGTGCCGTTGTGCCCACTGGAAAAAAGTGACCATGAAGGTTATCTAATTGGGATTAAGGAAACTCGGATCAAATAAAAAGGCTGAATCGCAACAAAGCTCACATCCTAAGAAAACAGGAGAGTGAAACCAGATGGAACAAAAACCGTACTAGCACTGAAGATGTTACCTAGTTGGGTAGTGAAACGTCTGCAAGAAAACAGCCCAGCTCAGAGAGCACCCAGGAGCCCGCATTTCTCCTCCTCCTCCTCCTCCCTTTCCACAAACCCCCTTCCCCTCTAGCGCTGATGATGTTACCTAGTTTGGGTAATGAAAGGTCTGCAAGGAAACCACCCAGCTCAGAGAGCACCCAGGACCCCACAAAACAAAACCAGCAAACTTTCTTACCTCCTCTGCGCTTCCTGTAAGCTTTTCTGAAGTTCCTAGGACCCCACCCTATCCACCATGACGTCACCCCATTCCGGTTAAATAATTGGCTGCTGCTTGCTCTCGTCTCCCTCCTCTGCCCAGTGACGGCGTTTTGGGAGGGAGTTAGGAAGGACGGCTGTACAGTAACAGGAAGTGAGTCTGCACATGGCAGATGGGGCGGGGGGGGGGACCGGCCACGCCCCTCCCTTAGGTGGCGCCCCCTCCAGGAAGCAGCCGTGTGGGTGCAGAAGCACAAGGAGAGCAATCCATCAATTAGAATAGAGCTGGAAGGGACCCTGGAGGTCTTCTAGTCCAACCCCCTGCTCAAGCAGGAGGCCCTAGAGGCCTAGACCATTTCAGACAGGTGGCTGTCCAAAGCGTGGTAGGTTGAACTCCAGCCATGGGCAGCATAAATATTTCATAAACAATAAATGTCTCCCTGGTCTCGCTTTAAAGCAGGGATGGGCAGCTAAGGAAATTTGGCCGCCTGTGGACTTCAACTCCCAGAATTCCCCAGCCAGCAGGGGCCATAGTTGCCCATGCCTGCTTTATTAGAGCAGGGGGTCTCCAACCTTGGCTACTAAGACTTGCGGACTTCAACTCCCTGAATTCCTCAGCCAGCACGACAAGTAGTAGACTTAAAACAGACAAGGTTGGAGACCCCTTTTCCAACCCTCAACGGCTACCCTTGGGGTGCGTTTTCCATACCGTGTATGGTTATAAATCACTAATCAATGATTAGCACTAATAAAACGTTGCACATATGGCCGAAGCAACTTTAAACGTTATCGGGCCAAGCCTGCGTTTGATTTATTTTATTTGTTATATTGAAGAACTGCCCACCTCCCCTCACCGCACCCTGTAAAACAGGGGTCTTCATACTTCGCCCTTTTATGACTTGTGGACTTCGATTCCCAGAATTCCTCAGCCAGGCACGCCGGCTGAGGAATTCTGGGAGTTGAAGTCCACAGGTCATCAAAGGGCCAAGTATGAAGACCCCTGCTGTAAAAGATATAAAGTCTCCCCCCCCCGCCCCGCCAAGCATGCAAAACCCCGCTCCGGCCGCAGAATTCCGGAGCCCTGAGAATCAACGCGGGCGGGCCCCTTTGATTTGCCGCCCCCCCATGGAGCTCTATTGACGTCATCGGAGAAAAAGGGAGGGGGCCAGCCTAAGCTAGTCAGTGCGCATGCGCTAGTCGGCCCCACCCTCCTTGCTTTCCAGGCGTTTTCCGGGGCGGGGATTTGGAAAAGTCACTGAGCTGGCTGAGGAATTCTGGGAGTTGAAGTCCACGAGTCGTAAAGTCGCCAAGGTTGCAGACCCGAAGGGGAAAAAGATGCTCTCGTACACGGCGCGTTGCGAGTGAGCGGCGGAGGGTCCGCGTTTCTGCTCGGCTTTTGGTTGTGCCCGGGGGACCGGTGTCCTGAAGGTACGTTGATCTCGGTTGCCCGACCTGGCCTGCATTCCTACGACACGTTAAACCCAGTGTCTGAATTGCTCCTTTTTCTGCTGGCGGAATCCAGCAGGTACGTTCCGCTGTCAGTTGATGGCCCCAGCCGGGTTTATGCAAACAGAACCTGCACGAAACAAAGATAAAGGCTTTTTTTTTTTTGGTAAAACTAGCCATTGATCTCATGCACCGAGCTGGATTCGCAAAACATCCTGAACGATAAACAAGCAAAGGCTTTTCGATGACCCCGATTGTGCAGAGCCAGAGAAAGGGAGTGAAAATGTCAGAATATGACAGTTTAGCCTCTTTATTTATTACTGGATGGTTAAAAGGAACAAACTTCTGACAATGCACCTGCTCATTCTCACAGCGACCTAGTGAAGTGCACTATACAGGTGGTCCTCCACTTACGACCACAACTGAGCCCAAAATTTATGTTGCTAAGTGACAAATTTGTCAAGTGACTTTTGCTCCATTTTACGACTTTTCTTGCCACATTTGTTAAGTGAATCACTGCAGGTGTTATGTTAGTAACCCGGTTGTTAAGTGAATCTGGCTTCCCCATTGACTTTGCTTGTCAGAAGGTTACAAAAGGGGACACGGCAACTGCCACAAACGTGAGTCAATTGCCAAGCAGATGAATTTTGATGACGTGGACCGTAAGGATGCTGCAATGGTCGTAAATGTGAAAAATGGTCGTGTCGCTTTTTTCAGTGCCGTTGTAACATCGAACGCTCACTAAATGAACTGTTGTGAGTTGAGGACTACCTGTACAGGTAATTCTCGACTTATGACCACAATGGTGGGTGCTCCATCGCTGGAGGTTTTCAACAATAGACTGGACAACCAGGTAGACGGTTGGACTAGAGGACCTGAGGTCTCTTCCAGCCCTATGATTCTATATTGTATTCCTTCAAAACTTGAACTTTGAAGTTCAAACTCTGTACTTTGTTTCCTGCAGGATTCCAAGGTTCCCTTTGAAGACAAAATCATGTCTAAAAGAAAATGTCTGTTTACTGAGAAAACCAGGCGCAATTACCCTGATTTCCGCAAAGGCAGAGATGACTACGAAGCAGAGTGTTTGGTCTGCAAACCTGGCACGTTTGTGTCAGTCGCACATAAAGGTCCTGGGGATCTGGAGTATCACATGTCCTCTGACAAACACAAGAAGGCACTCAAAGCATACAAACGCAACAAAGCGATAACACGGGACAACTGGTCTGCAAAAACAGACTTTTTTGTGGATCCAGACAGTGAAGCAGAGGATGCTGTGACTGAGGGCGAGAGCACTTTAGCAGTCATGAATCACAGCACCAACAAACCAGGGGATGGTAACTCCGACTTGTTGAGAAAATTATTTTCTGATGCAGACCTAGCTCAAACGTTTTTCAGTGTCCAAACCAAAAGAGAAGGTATTGAAAATTGTGTGCTTGCCCCACACATAGATACTGTTGACCTGAAGGCCCTGGAAGAAAGCGGCATCCCTTTCTGTGGGGTGGCTATAGACGACAGCAATCACCGGGCCGTGAAAATGGTCCCGGTACTCATCCAATATTATGACTACAGGAACGGCGGCTTGAAGACCAAACTGCTGGAACTTCAGGAAACGCCCACCGGGACGGCCGACGCCATTTCGGACTATCTCGTCAAAGCTCTTAAGAAACACGGATTGCTTCAGAAATGCGTGGCCTTTGCAGGGGACAACTGCAACACCATGTTTGGTGGACTGCGGCA
Organism: Azemiops feae; assembly: GCA_023970755.1. Taxonomy (NCBI): domain Eukaryota; kingdom Metazoa; phylum Chordata; class Lepidosauria; order Squamata; family Viperidae; genus Azemiops; species Azemiops feae. The sequence continues at coordinate 147,546 of JALGBA010001993.1, forward strand.
AGACGAGGAGGCGAGGACTGTGTTGGCCAAGTTGAGGAGAGCCCTCCAGAGAGAGACTTTGATTGGGGTGTACTGCCCGGCCCACGTTTTGCACAACTGCATCCACCACGGAGCAGACGCCCTGGAGGTGGACATAGAGAACATCATTCTGAAGATCTACCAGTACTTCCACATATACGCAGTGCGGAGCGAGTCCCTGCAAGAATACTGTGAGCTTGTGGAGGTGGAGTACAAACGGCTGCTCTGCCACAGCAAGACTCGGTGGCTGTCCTTGTTCCCGGGCATCACAAAGCTGCTCCAGATGCACTCGGCCTTGAAGTCCTTCTTCCTGGGCCAGAGCAACCCGCCCACCGCGCTCAGGAGCTTCTTTGAGCACGAGTTCAGTGAGCTCTACCTTTGGCACATGCACTCGCTGATGAACGCCTTCCACTTGCACATCGAAGAGATGGAACGGGAAAATAACTCCATCGTGGAAGTGATGAGGACGCTGGACTCCGTGCACACCATCCTGCTTGACCGAAGAGCTCAGAACTTCATGTCCCTGACGGTGAAGGGGATGCTTGCGGACAAGCGCAAGGAGGGGCTGGAGGCAGGATGCGACGCCTTCTCCGATGCGGTGCATCGCCTCTACAGTAACTGCATAGACTACCTGGAGATGTGGATGGCGTCTCTGCAGGAGTTCTCTTGCTTCGCCTGGATGGCCCTAAGCGACACACCAAGCTGGGGTGACGTGGAAGCATGTATAACGTACTTACGTGAGAAGGGTCTGGAAATTGACAGTATGAAGTGCTCCTTTCAGTTCAACAATCTGAAAAAATTTGTGGAAGCTTCCAGCAATGAAGAAGAGTTCCAACATCTGCTTTCACACGAAAAATGGACCAAATATTTTCTGAATGTCAAAGCCGTTGAATGCTATTCAGAACTGTTAAAAATTGCAGAGTTCTTCTTTGCAATTCCCTCTCACAGTCTAAATACTGAGCACTTCTTCTAGCGCAACTCCTGTCGACTATGGTTCAAACTTGCCTTGAAGGGTTTCTGGCCCCACAATAAAATAAAATTTTAGAGGCCCCTGTTGGAAAGTCAGCTGTTCCCTTTTTGATTTGCTCTAATGAGAAATACACATGTATCCAATGAGAAGAAAAAGATGGGAATAGTTTTTTTATTATTATTTTTAGTTTACAGTATTTGGGAATTTGTGTAATGTTTTTCCCGTGACATATTGAAAAAAAAATCCATTGATGTAGATTTTTGTTTAAATCATTCCTGCTGTGGTGTTTTGGACTCCATACCAAGTTTATGTTAGCTATGAATTCCTTTTGTATTTTTTTGCTATACAGGCAGAATAAAAGGCTTGCATTAATGTATTGCAAATAATCTAAAGCACAAAATTGTAAAAAAATTGAAGATACTAACACACAATTCATGGCTCAGCCTTAAGTACAAGCCAACCGTGGGTTATTCAAGCTACAATTAAACAATTCTCAGCTTGATTTAATATGTACACCTCATTGGTATTGCACCATTCATCAGTCTAGACAAGACTTCTGTTTTTTTGGATTACAACTATAATGCACTATTATATAACTATAATCTAGCATCCCCAGTCAGCCTGTCATGGGAATTGTAGTCCAACATATAATTTGAGCTATATGAATGCAGTAGATGGGTCTATTATTGAGCCAATTAAAGATGTCGGGCAAACCCAGCCAGAGTCCCCCCCATTAATCTGGAAGGCAAAATCCATTTTGGCAGCAGCGGAGAGGGAGTAACAATTTTCCACGTGAAAAGAAACAGCGATATATACGGACTCTTGATGGCGTCTAGAAAATGTTGCCCACACTTTGCCTTGCAATTTTTCCTCAGGCGCCACCTCGGAGCGTCGCCCCCCTCACACTTTCGCGCCTTTTCTGACACGCGAGGCTCTCCGGGCCTTTTCCTCCCTCGCACTCACACGCGACTCGCGAGGCGACCGTGGGAAACGAGCCCAACCTCCACCCCTCCCTTCTCGAGGCAGGAAGGGCTGCGGCTCGGGGAGGGGACCGTTTACGGCGGCGGTGGGGAACCACGGCCTTTTTGTGATTGGTGGACTTCAACTCCCAGAATTCCTGAGCCAGCCATGCGTCTTTCTGGGCGGGGAGGAAAGCGCATGCTCGCTCAGGAATTCTGGGAGTTGAAGTCCACCAGTCCTAAAAGGGACGTGGTTCCTCACTCCTGGTTTACGGCCTCCTCTTGAGCCGGTGCTGGCCCAGAAAAGCATCTTCCCGGAGATGCTCTCAACGAGGGAAGAGCAAGCGCTTTCCTCCCCGCCCAGAAAGGGGTAGGCAACCTCGGCTCTTTTATGACTCGTGGACTTCAACTCCCAGAATTCCTGAGCCAGCCATGCTGAGGGAAAAGGGAGAGGTTTCCAAGCTGAGCCATGCTGGCTCAGGAATTCTGGGAGTTGAAGTCCACGAGTCATAAAAGAGCCAAGGTTGCCTACCCCTATCCTAGGATTAAGATTAAGAGCAGGGGTAGGCAACCTTGGCCCTTTTATGACTCGTGGACTTCAACTCCCAGAATTCCTGAGCCAGCATGGCTCAGCTTGGAAACCTCTCCCTTTCCCCTCAGCATGGCTGGCTTAGGAATTCTGGGAGTTGAAGTCCACGAGTCATAAAAGAGCCAAGGTTGCCTACCCCTGCTCTAGCTATTCCTTCGTTCGCCGCCTCGTCTCCGTTCCGCGCCTGCGCGCTGCCGTCTACTCCGCGCACGAAGCGGTGGGAACGGGGCGGAGGCTGGCCGGGAAAAGGGCGGAGCGAACGCCAGGTGAGGCCGCCAGTGGGCGGGCAGGCTCGAGAACCCCGGTCTGGCCGCAGAATTACAGCTCCTGCTTCCCTGAAAATCAACCCGGGCGGGCCTCTTTCCGCCCGGAGCGAAGGTCTCGGAGGTCTCTTCCCCCGCCCCCGTCCGCGCAAAGCCACGTTGACGTCGCGCGGCGGAATGTGGAGCTCGCGCACCGCGGAGGGATACCACGGTCGGGGAGAGGTCAAACGACACAGCGTCGTGTCACGTCGCCAAAGGAAGGGGGCGGAGCCTGCTCCACCTTAGCCAAGACCGGTTTCTGGCAGCTTCAATGGAGCCGCGGGAACTCAGTGCGCATGCGCCAGGCTGGGCGCTTCCCTCCGCGCTTTCTATGGACGCGTTTTGGGAGAACGAATACAGGCAGTCCTCGACTTACGGCCACAATTGAGCCCACCACTTCTGTCGCTAAGCGAAACATTTGTTTTGCCCCATTTTACTACATTTCTTGCCACAGTTGTTAAGTGAATCACTGCAGTTGTTAAGTTAGGAACACGGTTGTTAAGTGAATCCGGCTTCCCCATTGACTTTCACAGTTATGACCGTTGCAGGGCCCCCCCCCGTGGTCGCGTGATCAAAATCCAGACGTTTGGCAACTGACTCAGATTTATGACGGCTGCAGTGTCCAGGGTCATGTGATCCTCTTTTGCGACCTTCTGATAGGCAAAGTCAACCGGGAAGCCAGATTCACTTAAAACAATCATGTGAGTAATTTAAGAACTGCAGCAATTCACTTAACGAATGTTGCAAGAAAAGTTGTAAAATGGGGCAAAAGCTACTTAGCAAATTTCTTAGCAAATTTCTCACCAACATAAATGTTGGGCTCAATTGTGATCGTAAGTTGAGGACTACCTGTGTTCCATGCTGGGCGAGGGTGATAGGATGGATCACTTTGCAAGCTGCCAGGCTGGGGAAGCTTCAAGATTTGACCGACCCGAAAGACATAAAAAGCAAAGAAATAAAAAGCAACACTTTGCTGCTAATTGTGAGAATCAAGCCTGCCAAACACACTGCATTGCACAAATCAGGAACTGAGTTCCAAAGGTGCTTTTTTTCAAAAAGCAACTAGACTTTCTTAGTTTTTGTCTTTGAAAACATTAAAACAGTTCTAACTGTTAGAACTAAAGAAGCTTCTTGGGTGAGAAATGAAACATTTTCAAAGGAAAAAAAACCCAAAAAATTCCAATTGCCTTTTGAAAAAAAGCACCTTTGGGGCAACCATGAGCTGGATGATTGACAATCTCTGAAGACCGGAATTGAGTCGTGTATAAACTTAGCAAAGTGTGGGTTTTGCAGAGCTCAATAGCGTAGCTATACTAGCTTACAACTATATTTCTCCAAGTTTACTCCTGGTAAGTTGGTTTGTTTTCCCTGAGGTCGTTAAAAGTCTATGAAGATTCTCCGTCATCCAGGGGATAGTTGTATCAAGAGTGGTTTTTATTTTTGAAAAGGCAACTTGGACTGATTTTTTTGAGGACACAAGAAGATGTTTCGCTTCCCCTCCTGGAAGTTTCATAAGTTGTATTGGATGCTGTGGGAGATGGAAGGACAGTTACTGAGAAGTTGGGAGCGGTGCTTTCTGTATCATGCTTTCTGCCCTGTGTCCTTTCGCTTCGAACACAGGCGCAGGATGATGGAGATGAGCCTGTGTTGTCTGCATCTCAAACTGAAGCGCAAATGGGTCCTGTAGTTTGCAGGTTTTCTGGAAATTCATTCATTCTCCTGCACCATTTGAAGGGTGTTCATCCCGAAGCCAAATGTCTATGAAGATTCTCCATCATCCAGGACATAGTTGCATCACATTTTTATTTTTGAAAAGGCAACTGGACTGATTTTTTTTTTTTTGAGGAGAAAAAAAAAGGCTTTTTGCTTCCTATCCTGGAAGCTTCATCAGTTGCTATGGGAGATGGAAGAAGGACAGTTTTGATATTTCCCTGGGCTCTTTCCACTTTCATTGAATTGCATTTTGCCCCATGCGGCTGTCTGGGGTGGTGGTGGGGGGGTGGCGTGGAGTGGGAGGATCTGCAAGATGGCGAATCACCAGCCGGATCTTGTTTTACTTCCTCTTTCCCCCCCTCCACCCCCCCCATCACCACCACCTCCCCGGAGCTGCATGGAATTTTCCTCCATCCAGGCTTATGCGTGTGAATGTGTGGATGCGTGAGAGTTCAGTTCCAGGATTTTTGGCGGGCACCGAAAGGAAAGAAGGTACCCAGAGCTTTCTCTGTGTACCTGCCTTCTGTGAGGTGAGGTTAACAGCTGCAGGGGTTAGGGGGACACCCTCCTTTTGCAACTAATCAGAATAGAGCTGGAAGGGACCTTGGAGGTCTTCTAGTCCAACCCCTTGCTCAAGCTGGAGACCCTAGACTCGAGCATTGCAGCTTGGATTCTGATTGGATTCAGACAAGGGGGCAGCTGGATTGCCCCCAGCAGCTGAAACCCACTCCCACGCCTGCACTGCCAAAATCCAAAGACAGCAGGGCAGAAGCCCAGAAAAACCGAAGCTGCCGTCTAGCCCAGATTCTTGTAGCTCAGACAGGGTAACTTCACTTTCTCTGGCTTTGCTTTTTCCCCTCTTCGGCTGTGTTGGTTTTTATTTTCTGCCTTTTAAGATATGGCTTTAGCTTTATTGGTTAATAACAACAGATTAGTTCCGTAGAGCATCTCAAAGAATGATAAGCAGGGACTAATGTTTCTTAAAGGCAATCAACCCAGCTCCAAGGGTCACAAACAGGAAAATTGGACCCTGGAAGGAAGGAATGCGGAAAAAGATCAAAAGGAAGGGGTGGAGAAAAGTTTAAGCCACACATGCGCATTTCATTGTGGTGGGTTAAATATCTTTCTTTGGAGTATTGATTCTTTATTTCCTGTAGAAAAGCAGACAACTAATCCTAATAAAAATGACCACACACAGGCATATGCATGGGGAAAACTTGCGTTTGGCCAAGGAACATCCAGAGTTTAACCAGATATTTTTCTTCGCAAACGCACGTGCACAATATCTGCTTGCATCCATGGCCATGTTAATCAAAGGTGGTGTCTTACGTCTAGCATAAGATGGAAGGCGTGTGTGTGTATTGGTGGTACAGGTAGTCCTCAACTTATAACATTTTGTTTAGTGACCGATCAAAGTGACAACGGCATTAAAAAAAAGCGACTTATGACTATTTTTCACCTTTACACCTATTGCAGCATCCCTCATGGACACATGATCAAAATTCAGGCACGTGGCAACTGGTTCATATGTATGATAGTCGCAGTGTCCCGGGGTCACGTGATCCTCTTTTGTGACCTTCTGATAGGCAAAGTCAATGGGGAAGCCAGATTCACTTAACGACCATTTTACTAACTTAACAACTGCAGTGATTCACTTAACTACTGTGGGAAGAAAAGTTGAAAAAAGGGGCAAAATTCACTTAACGTATTTCTCACTTAACAACAAACATTTGAGGCTCAATTGTGGTCGTAAGTCGAGGACTACCTGCACTGGTTCTGGTCTGTGGTTTGCAGGTGGAGAATCTTTTAAGTCAGTTTCCAGCCTGACCCCGGGGCTAAACGGAGTTTCAGTCCCTGCTTATGAAATGCTCCCATATATTTTAGAGTGAGAATTGAGGCAAATGAATCGATTAGATCTTTTAACTAAGATCAAGAGTAATCAAACTTTTCATAGACGTGAAAGGATTTCTGAATCCTGCTTGTAATGCGGGCCAAATGAAAACTGACTGCATTCCCTTTGGGATTTTAATAATTCCTCATTTAGATTGACTTTTGCTGTTGTCATCTTTGGCTCTTTGTTCTGTACCCCATACTGAAATTGCACAATTCTAAGATAAGGCTGGGTTCCCCCAAAATATGCCTGAGACACAAATTACCCAGCGCTTTTTTTAGGCTAGGTAGCTGCACAGCTTCCCGCTGTGCTTACAGGTAGTCCTCGACTTACAACAGTTTGTTTAATGACCGCTCAAAGTTACAAAGGAACTGAAAAAAGTGACTTATGACCGTTTTTCACACTTACGACCGTTGCAGCATCCCGCTGGTCACGTGATTTGCATTTGGATGCTTGACAGCTGGTTCGTATTTATGAGGATTGGAGCTCATTTCTGGCACCCACTTCCTGTTCCTGGCAAAGAAAGCCCACCAGTGGCGGAAACGGGTTTGCTTAATGATTGCTGCAATTGACAGCCATAATTCTGGGCTCAGTTATGGTTGCAAGACGAGGACTACCTATGCGATGCAGTATATACAGGTGGGCCTCGACATATGACCACAATTGAGCCCCAAATTTCCATTGATAAGCAAGTCAGTTCAAGTGAGTTTTGCCCCGTTTTTATGACCCCCTTTTGTCACAGTTGTAACGTGAATCTGGCTTCCCCATTGACTTTGTTCATCAGAAGGTTTCAGACCTCGGGACCCAGCAACCGTCATAAATACATGTCAGTTGTCAAGCATCTGAATTTTGATCACATGACCATGAGGATTCTGCATCGGTCATAAGTGTGAAAAATGATCACAAGTCAATTTTTTCAGCCCCATTCTAAATTCAGTCACTAAATAAACGGTTATGAGTCGAGAACTACTTATACCGTACGTATCTCCTGTTAGTTGAGAAAGCTTGACCTTGATAAATATCCCAAATTCAGTGTTGAAAATGAACAATCAGACAACCAGGTTACTGCTCCAGCTAATATTAGTGTGAACTTAAAAGACCCATTGTTTAATTGCAAATTGTGCATTTTTACATATACTATTTGTATACTGCATCTGTTAAATCAGGAGTATTCAAATGAGGATGGAGTGATACTTCATCTCCCCTTCCATTCTCCTCTTTAAATAAATCAATTTTGTTTCCTGCAGTATTCCGTCTCAGATTTTGAGCCACACTGAAGATAGAAAATGCCGAAACGAAAATGTGTCTTTACTGAAAAAATGCGGCAGAAGTTTCCTGCCTTCCGTAAAGGTAGAGATGATTATGAAGCAGAGTGCTTGGTTTGCAAAGCTGGCACGTTTGTGTCAGTGGCATATAGAGGTGCCGGTGATCTGGAGTGTCACATGTCCTCTGAAAAGCACAAGAAAGCCCTTGGAGGAGACAGTTGGTCTGCAAAGCTGACTGAATTTTTGGTGACTCCGGGCACGAAAGCAGAGGATGCTCTTGCTGCGGCGGACAGCACTCTAGCCTTGCACACTATCCCAAACTGCAACAGCTACAAAACAACAGGGCGTGCATCTGAGTTGTCGAGAAAAGTATTTCCTGATGCAGAGACAGCGCAAAAGTTTTCCAACACCCGGACCAGGACAGAAGCTCTTGAGAATGCAGTCGGCATTGACCTGGAGGCCCTGGAAGAAAGCGGCATCCCTTTCTGTGGGGTGGCTATAGACGACAGCAATCACCGGGCCGTGAAAATGGTCCCGGTACTCATCCAATATTACGACTACAGGAACGGCGGCTTGAAGACCAAACTGCTGGAACTTCAGGAAACGCCCACCGGGACGGCCGACGCCATTTCGGACTATCTCGTCAAAGCTCTTAAGAAACACGGATTGCTTCAGAAATGCGTGGCCTTCGCAGGGGACAACTGCAACACCATGTTTGGTGGACTGCGGCAAGACGAGGAGGCGAGGACTGTGTTGGCCAAGTTGAGGAGAGCCCTCCAGAGAGAGACTTTGATTGGGGTGTACTGCCCGGCCCACGTTTTGCACAACTGCATCCACCACGGAGCAGACGCCCTGGAGGTGGACATAGAGAACATCATTCTGAAGATCTACCAGTACTTCCACATATACGCAGTGCGGAGCGAGTCCCTGCAAGAATACTGTGAGTTTGTGGAGGTGGAGTACAAACGGCTGCTCTCCCACAGCAAGACTCGGTGGCTGTCCTTGTTCCCGGGCATCACAAAGCTGCTCCAGATGCACTCGGCCTTGAAGTCCTTCTTCCTGGGCCAGAGCAACCCGCCCACCGCGCTCAGGAGCTTCTTTGAGCACGAGTTCAGTGAGCTCTACCTTTGGCACATGCACTCGCTGATGAACGCCTTCCACTTGCACATCGAAGAGATGGAACGGGAAAATAACTCCATCGTGGAAGTGATGAGGACGCTGGACTCCGTGCACACCATCCTGCTTGACCGAAGAGCTCAGAACTTCATGTCCCTGACGGTGAAGGGGATGCTTGCGGACAAGCGCAAGGAGGGGCTGGAGGCAGGATGCGACGCCTTCTCCGATGCGGTGCATCGCCTCTACAGTAACTGCATAGACTACCTGGAGATGTGGATGGCGTCTCTGCAGGAGTTCTCCTGCTTCGCCTGGATGGCCCTAAGCGACACACCAAGCTGGGGTGACGTGGAAGCATGTATAACGTACGTACGTGAGAAGGGTCTGGAAATTGACAGTATGAAGTGCTCCTTTCAGTTCAACAATCTGAAAAAATTTGTGGAAGCTTCCAGCGATGAAGAAGAGTTCCAACATCTGCTTTCACACGAAAAATGGACCAAATATCTTCTGAATGTCAAAGCCGTTGAATGCTGTTCAGAACTGTTAAAAATTGCAGAGTTCTTCTTTGCAATTCCCTCCCATAGTGTAGATATGGACTACTTTTTCTCTCTGATGCACGTAGTATAATTAAAGGATCTGCCTGAAAGGTTGTTTAGTTCCTCACCTGTATCAAAAGCTTTAGTTACTTATTTTACTGCTTGTTCTACTTCGGGCTCTCATTGTTACTACCTAGGGTTGGGTGGCCACTTATGGAGTGTATTTTTATTGCAACAGATGGGAAAAGGGCATCTGCAAAAGAAAACAATTCTAAAAGCTATTTTTATTGTGTCTTTTAAACTCAGATGCAGAGCAAGGTGTTATGCAAGTCCTTGGCATAAAGGTTTCTCTAATAAAATGTAAAAAACCGATGCCTGCACATAGCACTTAGTTTTTTAGTCCAGTTAAGATTGCCACAGTGAGTTATTCTACTGTGTGTATTCCTTATCTTTAATGCAGGGGTCCCCAACATTTCCGCTCTGCGGACCGGAGGCGGTGGTAGCTGTGGTGGAAGGGAGAGGGGGATGGTTTCACTCACCACACTGCTTGCACAAATGCAGCTTCGCGCATTCGCGCACTCAACTGCACAGCCTGGTTCTCAACGGGCTGCAGCCCGGTACCAGGCTGTGGATTGGTGTTGGAGCCCCTGCTTTAATAGGTTAATTAGCTCAATTGAAGAAATGCAAAGCTATTTTATACTTGAAAAAGACAAGGAGTCCCTAGAGAGAGCAGAATATTTTTAATATTTATAACAAAAGTGTTTGGATCAACACACTCCATATATTATTTATTTTGCTCCAACGGAATATTTCCCATATATTTTGAATATTTATTTTTTCTGTAGTCAGATAATAATGGCTGGTGTGGTAAATTGCTATATTATGGTACATTAATGTCTATTCTAATTTCTGTAATCGTAATATTCATCATTATTACTGTAACTTATTCGGTGCAACGTTTTAGAGCAGGGGTCTGTTTTAGAGTTTGAATGGAGGATGAGTCAGAAAATGATGCAAAATAGCCTCCCCCTCCTCCCTCCCTCCCTCCCTCCCTCCCTACTTAGGATACCGTCATAGTCTTGTGTTTAAAGTTAACCAGTACTCACCCTGCTTAGCTTTTCAAGGCCAGCCAAGGTCATCAAGATGGTGCTACAAACAAGGAAAGATTAATCAGTCTTTGAGAAGAGGAATACCAACTTGGCTAGCTCTGGCCCACAACCACAGGCTTTAGTGGGCTTCAGGGGTCCTTGGTGCTCTCTGAGCTTGCTTGTTTTCTTGCAGACGTTTCATTATCCTAACTAGGTAACATATCAGTGCTAGTAAGGAGTGCTGTTTGCCGTCAGTTTATATTGTGCAAACAGCACTCCTTACTACTGGTAGCACTGATGATGTTATCTAGTTAGGGTAATGAAACATCTGCAAGAAAACAAGCAAGCTCAGAGAGCACCAAGGACCCCTCACTTCAACCCTTAACTACAAATATTCTCCCTCAGGCTTAATCAGCAATGTTCTTTCCTTTCTAGGAAATTATGTTAGAGAAATGTTGCATGTCACATTTTTTGCCACTGCATTTAGGAGGATTGCAGGGAAAATTTGGAATGGTTCAAAGACAGAACACACACACATTGTTTGTTTCCCTGCCAATAGTATGAGAGATTTCATCTTTAAAGTCTATTTTGTAGGACTTTGTCATGAAGTAATAACGTATAATTCATTTTCCACTGGAGAGGTTTTTACAGCTGGCAGGGGCACTGAGAGCTTTTCCTTTCCAAACACAACTAGCCCAGAAATATTTGCCAGAAGTGCAACTTTAATTACTTTGTGGTTAAGATCAAAGTTAACAATCTGATTTATTTTTAAAAAGATTAAGGCCTGGATAATTTTCTTCAGTCTCCTTTTAAGTCAAATGTAAATATTGACTTATTTGCATGGATTGTTTGCCCCAATTTTTAATTATTTGCCCCTTATACAAACTAAAAAAAAAGGTTATTCACTAAGTAGCATTTGCAGGTATACCCAAAGGACCAGATTAGGAACAGATCCTGCTGGAGAAAATCTATTTGATCTGCCACCAACTTGATGGCACATAAAAAGTAGGGATTTTAATCTTTTTTTTTAACAAAGAAATAATGTTTCATTGAAAGATTAGCAGATAAAACAACATTTTAATTGCTGGAATTAAATTCACTCAGTTAACATGGCAAAACATTTTTAAAATATAAATGCAATACTTACAAAATGAGGAGATACTTCTTATTAAAAAGCCCTTTGTCTTAAAAACCGAAACCAAATCATTTCCTTGTTTCAGAAGTTTTTTCCCCACATGCACACAATTAATTATAAGTTTCTTCTGTTGGGAGAGACGCATTTTTCATTCATTCATTGTACAATAACTACAATATTGGCTCTAGGTACATGCAAAGGGTTCAAGGGAATGTAAACACTTTATTTTCTGGGTTGCTACAATTTGTAGACGGCTGAGGAATTACAAGGCCTCAATAGAAATGTAGGTTGCATACAAATCTTAAAGCAGTGAAATCTTGAGAGGTTGCTACATCTTATATTTCACTAGCCCAGAGAAACCTGAACAGATCTGACAGTCCTGTAAGAATCTGGTCACTACATAAAGAGAACATATGTTGCAGAATTTACCCAAATTTCATCTTCCCACTCTCAAATTGAAATATAACGCTTCGTTGCTGTTGCCTCATTTGTTTCTCTGCTGAGGGCCAAATGAGTCTTTTCCCCTACAAGACTTTGGCATTCTTTTGGAATGCTCATTGTGAAGTGCACAGGATTACACCTTACCCTTTTTTTTGAAGAATCCTGAATTGATTAATGTTTATTTATTTGATAAAATGTGGATGCTAAGTGACTCGAGTGAGTGGTTCGCAATAAAAAAATAGCAACGTACAAATTTTTTTGGTGGGAATAGAGCATCTCTGAAAATGGTAAGGTAGTGAAATCTCATTTATCTGTTCCATTTTTCTCACACAAATTGCCCCAGGATAGCTATAGAAACACACGCAGAGCGACCAAATTTGGAAGGGGGGAATTTTAGAGTGAAATCCACAAATTAAATATCCTTGATATTTCCATGAATTGGAAACTTTGTTGGTTTCTGATGATGAGACCGATGTTGTTTCATTGTATTCCTGTAACATAAATCAAACTTGATTCATTTAAGCAACACTTGTTTTGACTGTGCTGACATTGGCTGGACACCCACAACAGCAATAAGCTGTGATTTGCACACCACTAAGCCAAAACCAAGACAATTGTATTTTGGCATCAATGAGTTGTGTAAGCCCGGTCTCTGGAGGACTATTTGTTTTAAATTCTTCCGTATAAACATTTATTTCCTTTTCTCCCTCACTGTCTTTCTAGGAGTTTCAGACTGCATTGTCCAGTTTGGCATCCCCCAAGGTACTGGGTTGTAGTTCCCATCATCCCCAATCAGCATGGTCATTGCTTGCACTTGGTTGGGGATTGTGGGAATGGAAATTGATTCCATCTAAAGACCAACAATGAGATGAATTTTAGAGGACTTCCATTACATCAAGGATGTCAAACTCGCCACGTGACATGACGTGTCGCGACGTATCACAATTTTCCCCCCATTGCTGGAGCTGGGATGGGCGCGGTTTTGGCATGACGCATCCGGCCTGTGGGCCAGCAGTTTGACACCCCTGTATTACATCATCTGCTCTCCGTTTGAATTTCACTCCAAAGGAGTAAACCAAATTTGAAGTTTTCCACAGAATAGGGATAAGTACTTTTTTCCAATTGCGTTCTCAACCTTAGGTTTGGCTGGGCTGCCCAGGGCCACCAACTTGTCCCACACCATGGTTGCAAGTTTGCTGAATGATGGTGCCTTCTATTTCATCTCAGCCATGATCACGTATCTGATGCAGGTGGTGGAAAATCATAGGTGTTTGGCCTGAGACAATAAGTGTGCACTTAAAATTAAATACTTCTTAGGTAATATTTATCATTCCACTATTTGTCATTTGGACACTATTTGATGTTAAAATATTTTGATAACGCATTATTTGAAGTTGTCGATGGCCTTTTCTATTCCTGTAATTGGTGGCAGGAACTTGGAAAGGATTGTATGGCTTCTTCAATTTCACATCAATCATGGTCATAAACCTGGTCAGGTGATGGTCAAGCACAGGTGCTTTGGCCTGAGACAGCAGGCGTGCACTTACTATTAGATGCTTCTTAAGCAATATTTATATTCCAATGTGTTATTCAGGCAATATTTGATGATAAAGTATTTTGATAACGATATTTGAAGTTGCCAATGGCCCTTTTCTTTTCTACAAATTCCGTGTAATTTGTGTACGGAACTTGGAAAGGATTATATGTATGCCATGTCTTGGCCCAAGATGCTGTAGGAAACTCATTCTGGCTCTCGGTGCTGCCATTTTCTGCAAAAATGATGCGAAAGATCGATTTTTGTTCTATGAAGGAAGATTTTTTTCCTCTCTGGAGAGATAATAATAATAATAAAGTTGGAAGGGACCTTGGAGGTCATCTAGTCCAACCCCCTGCTCAGGCAGGAAACCCTATACCATTTCGGACAAATGGCTGTCCAGTCTCTTCTTAAAAACTTCCAGTGTTGGAGCATTCGCCGCTTCTGGAGGCAGGTTGTTCCACTGGTTAATTGTTCCAACGGTCAGGAAGTTTCTCCTTAGTTCTAGGTTGCTTCTCTCTTTGGTTAGTTTCCATCCATTGCTTCTTGTCCTGCCTTCAGGCGCTTTGGAGAATAGCTTGACTCCCTCTTCTTTGGGGCAGCCCCTGAGATACTGGAACGCTGCTATCATGTGTCCCCCTCGTCCTTCTCTTCATTAAACTAGACATACCCAATTCCAGCAGCCGTTCCTTATATGCTTTAGCCTCCAGTCCCCTAATCATCTTTGTTGCTCTTCTCTGCACTCTTTCTAGAGTCTCAACGTCTTTTTTACATCATGGTGACCAAAACTGGATGCAGGATTCCAAGTGTGGCCTTACCAAGGCCTTGTAAAGTGGTATTAATACTTCACGTGATCTTGATTCTATCCCTCTGTTAATGCAGCCCAGCACTGTGTTGGCTTTTTTTGCAGCTGCAGCACACTGCTGGCTCATATTTAAGTGATTGTCCACTAGGACTCCGAGATCCCTCTCACAGTTGCTACTAATGAGCAAGGTATCCCCTATACTATACCTGTACATTTGGTTTTTCTTGCCTAAATGTAGAACCTTACTTTTTTCACCATTGAATTTCATTTTGTTAGATAGCGCCCAGTGTTCAAGTCTGTCCAGATCCTCCTGTATCTTAAGCCTATCTTCTGGAGTGTTGGCTATTCCTGCCAGCTTGGTGTCATCCGCAAATTTGATGAGTTCCCCATCTATCCCCTAGTCCAAATCGTTGATGAAGATGTTGAAGAGCACTAGGCCCAGAACAGAGCCCTGGGGCACTGAGAAGTTGCAGCATCCATATAATTCACCAGGGATGCTTTCCTCCTCATTCCACCACAGGTTGTTTCATGCTTCATAGGCTGTTTCACGTTTTATCGAAGCGTCATAATACTCCCCCACCATTTTGGAGATGGGGGACATCAGGCAATAGTATCTACAGGGGCTTTGCTAGTCCTGTGATGCACAACATCCTCCAGGCCAAAACCAACTCATTTCATCTTTTAATTCCTTGTGTGGCCAATATGACCACAAGGACCTTAGGAGATAATATAGAAAGCCAACAGGCAGCCACCAAATGTCTCCTAGAAAGGAGGATTTAGAACTCTTCCCGTATTGGCTTAAGTATGATTAATAATTCGATTGTCCTCTGAAATCCAGAATGCCCTTAATAAATGCTTCAAGCCATTCCTGAGTACATAGATGGGGAGCTTCGGGTCCTTCCTTTTGGAGGCGTTTAGACAATTCAAGCCTTTTTTGCATCTTGTTTGGAGATACAAATTGATTAAGGTGAACCTATACCGCCTCAGCTCCCAATTTGTCTATTTGAAGTAGGTTTTGCTATGAAGGAATGAGGAAAAAGAGCTTAAAGCTGCCCAACTGGTATTTTGAAAGAGAGATTCCAGTCTGAGGGGGTCATTTCCTTCAGAATATAAATGTCTGGAGAATTTAGTGGCTTGACTGACTTAAGGGCTTTCGTGCTGGCAGGAAGAGATATTTTTAAGGATGCTGCAACTACTTAAAATGATTAGCAAGCTCGTTTTCTTCCTTGGCTGTCCAAAAACAGTCCCTGAGGGCCATTGTGCTCTTTAGGAAGCTCTTAAAACTGCCACCATCTTCAGGCATCAAACATGCCCGAGACCACCTTCTCACAACCTACCCAAGGAAGAGACTGAGACAAGTGAGAACATGGAGGTTAAAAAACAAAACAACCCTCTCCATCCCTCCCTGGTATTGGCTGGCTAAAGCTGGCCTGGCTACTCTGCTTCCTCTGATTGAACAAGGGGCCTGTCACTTCTGCAACTCTAGGCCCGCCTCTCAGAAATGGTGGTGGAGAAGGCTTCTTCTCTCAAAATGGCTGCCTGGCCTTTTCTGGCCTTCTGCAGCTTCTCTCCCCTTTTTGGGATCCCGCAAGTCTCTCTCTGTGGGCGGGGATCCCTCTGGTGGTGGCCCCAGAGCAGGGGTAGGCAACCTTGGCTCTTTTATGACTCGTGGACTTCAACTCCCAGAATTCCTGAGCCAGCATGGCTCAGCTTGGAAACCTCTCCCTTTCCCCTCAGCATGGCTGGCTCAGGAATTCTGGGAGTTGAAGTCCACGAGTCATAAAAGAGCCAAGGTTGCCTACCCCTGCCCCAGAGCCATGAGGAGAAAATGCATGGGGGGGGGGGGAGAAACCCAGCTCAAATTACTTCACGAATTTTTCACCGAACAGCCAGGGAAACTGAGTCAGCTTTGCCTTTTTTTCATCAGGATATTTAAATATTTCTAACACTGTTTGAGATGGATAGCCCCAGATTTGATGAGTAAAAATAATGAATCCCCCAAATAAAGCCTCCCCTGTCAGGAGCAGTCTATTGCATGTTATGTCTTTTTGAGAACCTTTTTGTGGACAATCAGGCAAGGTCCTCTAATCTGCTGTTCCTCAGTGCACATGCAGAGTTCTTTCTTATTAAGCCCCCTTTGTCCCAGTTTTCTCTATAATGCCACAGGCTGGGAAGGTGTTCTTGGTGTTTCAGAAATATTCCAAAAATGCAAAAAAAAAAAAAAACCTACCTGAAATTAACTCATAATTTTTTCCCTGGTTTTCACCCACATTTTGGTCACTTGGCAAGCAGCCCACATTTATAGCCATTTGTAGTCGCATAACCGTGATTTACAACATTTTTTTGCTGGAAACCTATGTTTATTCCTGGTTTCTGCCAAAAAGCCTCTCACTGCGGACCATGGATTTGATTAATGACCTCACATTCACTTATTGGCTGACACAAAAAAGTCTTAAAATTGGGTTGGTGACTCCCTTAATAATCAGCATGGCTTACAACCGTAATTCTGGGCTCAAAAACGGTTGTAAGTTGAGGACTTGTGAGCAAGTGTATATATGATATATATCGGATATAGTTGTAAAAAATCAAGGATAATAGGATAGGAAAATAAAGTTATTCTGCAAGGTGAGAAGATTATACTGGCTGGCCAAAATACCTGCTTGGCACCTCATGCTAAGTTGTGGTTTGCTGAATTAATCTCACCTGTCTAGAATAATTTAATAAGCTGACTCATCTGGCTAGAGTCATTGTATTAGCATGACTTCTAGTCTAGGACTAACCACATTTCATTGTATTAATCTAATCCAACCACATAGCTGTAAACCTTGATTTGCAAAGAAAAGTGGCCAGGTTCAAACAAACCATGGTCTGGTTTCACATGAAGGGTGAAGACAGCCTTCTCTGGAAGAGAGGCATAAACCATAAAGAACATACTGAATTCTAAATGGTAAAATGAGTGTTACACGTTGGCTAAAATGAGTTGGGGGCATGTGCATTCTGTAAATTCAGCCAAGGTGTACAATGGCAGCTTTGGGTGAGGTTGGCCTTGCAAAACAAGAGCCACTATTATCCTTAGTAAGGCCACACCTGGAATACAGCATCCAGTTTTGATTACCACATTACAAAAAAGATGTTGAGACTTTGGAAAAAGTGCAGAGAAGAACAACTAAAACGATTAAGAGCCTGGAGACAAAAACATACGAAGAACGGTTGCAGGAATTGGGTATGGCTAGTCTAGAGAAAAGAAGGGCTATGGGTGACATCATGATAGAAGTATTCCAGTATTTGAGGGGTTACCACAAAGAAGAGGGGGGTCAACTTATTTTCCAAAGCATCAGAAGGCAGGAGAAGAAACAATGGATGGAAAGAAGGAGAGAAGCAACCTGGAATTAAGGAGAAACTTCCTAACTGTGAGAACAATTAACCAGTGGAAAGGCTTGCCTTCAGAAGTTGTGGGTGCTTCATCACTGGAGGCTTTTAAGAAGAGACTGGACAGCCACTTGTGTCTGGAATGGTATAGGGTCTCCTGCTTGAGCAGGGGGCTAGACTAGAAGACCTCCAAGGTCCCTTCCCTTCTATTCTGATTCATTTCATTAGCCTGCACCCTGTCAAGGTTTTCAAGAGTAGCTTTGCCTCCTCTCCTTTTCTTTCCCTTCCTGCAACAAGCACTACCGTGGGTTATTGTGCAGGATGGTTATTCTAATCTCAGTTAAGGCATCAAATGAGGCGGAATGGGGTTAAGTGCTGGGTGTGCTTGCTATCTCAGGGTTGGATCAGTTGGTCATGTGAACGCAGCTCTTACTGACTTAATAATTCATATTTGATATATGGGCAAATAATGATGGGCAAATAAGATATAGATAATGATCTGCAAACATTCCCAGGATTCATTGCCATCCTGGGCTATATCTGTCCCCGCTGTGCCGGGTTCAGTTCAGTGTGACTGTTGGGGTTGCTTGCTTGCTCTACTTGCGTACCTGCCAGCCTCTCTCTCACACACCAGCCCCATGGCGCGCTCCCAGCTGCCTTGCCCTCTCTTCCTCCTCTGCTCCCTCCTGATGCTGCCCTCGGTACTGCTGGAGGAGGTGGGAATGCCTGGGGGACTCTCCCCTGCATCTGTCACAGATGAGGGGGTGCAAAACGCTGCCGCCTTTGCCGTGGAGCAGTACAACGAGCACAGCGACAACACCAACTATTTCAAGGAGCTGAGTATTGTGAAGGCACAGACCCAGGTGTGTGTGTGAGGGACAATCAGGGTAGATGGGCAGCCTCATAGGGTCCGTGGGATCCTTGGAACGCTCTGAGCTTGATTGTTTTCTTGAAGACATTTCATTACCAAACTAGATAACATCATCAGTGCACTGATGGATATTCGAAAGATTTTAGGAAAGGGCTCTGGAAACAGTGGAGGGGGGGTGGAGGCAGTTTAGGGGGCTATTCCCAGGGAGGGACTGCATTGTGTCTTGAGCAAATTGTGAACTGAAAGGACATGACTGTTTGCTACCGAAATATTTCCAGCTGAACTGATTTTTTCTTGTTCTCAAGCTATAATCCTTCCAAGGTTGCATCTGATGAAATTAAGCATGATTTAGAATTTATTATAATTTGTTTTTTTGCTGCAATTACCTAAACATTGTGGTACCTATTTTTTTAAATCCAGGTGGTTTCAGGCGTGAAATACTATCTTACGGTGGACATAGGGAAAACAGTGTGTGAAAAGAGCGATGGGCCAATGGCATACAGCGAAATTCAGAAGTGTGAGCTCCTTCCACCAGAGGTGAGATTATATTTTTTGCAGCTGAATTGATGAAAGATGCCTTGTCTCAGCTTAGCTTCTCTAAACTTCTCTGAACCAGATTGTCATGCTTGTTTTGGATATTTCCTATTCGTAGAACATAGAACGTAATAAAACAAAGAAATGGGAAGCCGAGTTATAAAAATGAGAATTATGAGTTCCAGGTTGGGTAGAGGAGAGCTCCTCTTAGCCAGTGCATCACACAGCATCCTAATTGGGTTAGGTTTCCCCCCCACCCCTAGGTATTTGTAGATATTTCCCAGCAGACAATCTGATTATCTGATGGCTCAGTCCTCTCCCTTAGTCTTTATATTATCCCATTTAATAAACCTTCTGTGACAAAGGACTGTCATTTCGGGGTACTTGAAGACTAATGTCGCATTCCTGCTCAGCCTTTCTTTCTGCAGGCTAAATGAAACCAGTTCCCTTCATTGCTATTCTTAGGACTTGGTTTCCAGAGCCTCCTCTGAACTCACTCCAGTCTCTGTGGGTCAAATTGGACAAAACTCCAAGTGGGGCCTGACCAGGACAGGATAGAGGGGAACAAGGATTTCTCTTGATCCGGCTCTTCATAAACAGCCCTCCAAGTACTGGAAGACTGTATCAACTCACTCCTAGGTCTTGTCTTTGTTAGACTAGAGTCAGGGTAGGCAACCTTGGCTCTTTTATGACTCGTGGACTTCAACTCCCAGAATTCCTGAGCCAGCATGGGGGAACTATGGCCCCTTCATGACTCGTGGACTTCAACTCCCAGAATTCCTGAGCCAGCATGGCTCAGCTTGGAAACCTCTCCCTTTCCCCTCAGCATGGCTGGCTCAGGAATCCTGGGAGTTGAAGTCCACGAGTCATAAAAGAGCCGAGGTTGCCTACCTCTGGCCTAGGCCTAGGCCGCTTTATGACTTGTGGACTTCAACTCCCAGAATTCTGAGCCAGCATGGGGGAAACTATGGCCCTTCATGACTCGTGGACTTCAACTCCCGAATTTCCTGAGCCAGCATGGCTCAGTTGGAAACCTCCCCTTTCCCCTCAGCATGGCGGCTCAGGAATCCTGGGTTGAAGTCCACGAGTCATAAAGAGCCAAGGTTGCCTACCTCTGGCCTAGGCCTAGGCCGCTTTATGACTGGTGGACTTCAACTCCCAGAATTCCTGAGCCAGCATGGGGGAACTATGGCCCCTTCATGACTCGTGGACTTCAACTCCCAGAATTCCTGAGCCAGCATGGCTCAGCTTGGAAACCTCTCCCTTTCCCCTCAGCATGGCTGGCTCAGGAATCCTGGGAGTTGAAGTCCACGAGTCATAAAAGAGCCAAGGTTGCCTACCCCTGGACTAGACAGACTTAGTTCCTTTAACCATTCATCAGGGGACTTAGCCTCCAGATCCCTTATTATCTTTCTCTTCAATTTTCTCTGTGAAATGTCATCCGTTTTGTTTCAACCGACTCTTCAAACCGGTCTAGATCCTTGCAATCTTCTCTTCCTCCTCTAAAGTCTTCCAACTTTGTGTCATCCATCAATGGGATCGTCATTTGCTCCCCACCCTCGTCCAGGTCCTTAATAAGTTATTAAGATGCGCAGAGCAGGACCGAACAATGTCGCCCCCTGCTCAGTTCTTCCTTCCAAACTTGGTTAAGCCGTTTTGGAGGCTTTCTGAGTTTGCAGAAATTGTGAACCCCTGTAAACAGTTGTCTCAGCTTGCCCAGAACTTCGTCTTGTCAAGAGAAGATGTAATGAGCGAGTTCGTCAAATGCTTTGCTGAGATTCACAGGCTATCAAGTGCTGAGAAATATATCACTTAATCGTCTGCTTGAGGATCTTCCCAACAAAGCAATTGACAGGCCTGCCATTTCCTAGGTTTTTTTCTTCTTCCTTTCCTGAGGAAGGAAAGCCTTTGCTTCCCTGCAGTATTTGGGGTACAGTCACCTATTTTTGTCTTGCAACTGGGCTTCATGTGGGCAATTACAAATCTCTGCCATGCAGCAGTGCCAGTTGTAGTTTCGGAATGGCTGGCTTGGTTCTCTCGGATAAACTGGCTGATCTTTTAACATGCCTTAAAATCCATTAGGGGGGGTTGTACTTCCTCTGTGGCGCTGGGTGGGTGGTTTGGTGACTCAGGGTTCCTACTAAACAGATGGTGGGAGTTCCAGGTCCTCAAGAGAAGGCACTGAGTTCAGACAACCACTTTGGAGAGCCATTATGCAAGGGATCCCCATGGGAGTTTTGCATCACAGGAAAAGCAGGTGAAGACAAGTTAAAGTAAAGACAGTCAGTTTTTGTGTTCCCAAGAAAGAAGGGATACAACCTGCGCTGATTTGTTATTCAACAACTTGAGTTGGACAAATGACCCAGCTGTAACTTGGCCTGTTTGCTTCACATTTAGCTGGTTGTGTGAACTTACTTTGCCATCGCAATTTGCTTGCCATTCTCGGTGAACCAGGACTCAAATCGGGATAGTGCAACACATCATTCCATGGGTCTCAGGAGATGGGAATTGTAGTCTGCTGAGCAACTTTGCCAGGTCTCATTAAAAAAGGCCAGGCTAAGCCCGTTGACCGGAGGTGGTTTATTCAAAGTTTCCCCAGCATCTATGTCAGCGCATTTAATTTATTTCCATGAATGTTTAACTGGGTTTAAAGATTCTCTTTTTTCTCTTTTGTTCCCTTCCAGAAACTAACCTGTAACTTTCAAGTCTGGTCCCGTCCTTGGCTGAATAAAAACCAGGTGTTAAGCACGAGCTGTTTCTAATCTGGGTGACTAAGGTGGACCTCACGTGCCGAGACCAACGTGGGCAAAGGATTCTGAGAGTGTCCAGCAGCCAAGCGACCTCTTGGGTGCAGCTTGGTTTCTTCCAACAAGATCCCATGTATGGCCGTTCGCAAATCATGAATGAAATGGTTCATTTAAATCCAAATTCAAGTTTTCTGAGTTTCTGAAATTGTTCCATGACATACATGGGGGCCTTTTCTCGCTCCTCAGTTCCATCCTCTTTTCTATAATTTTCATCTTCGAGAAGACGAATCAATATTTTGTTAATTCAGTTAGTCTTAATAAAGCTATCATCACGATGTTCCGGCTTTTGTTCCTTTCTTGTCCAAATCCTATCCAACCTTCATGTTTTCACATGCGTAACACAAGGCTACAATGGCTTGTTCAATAAAGCCTCTGGCTAGAAAGACTTTGCTTTGTCCAGCTGGGGGAAACGGGGGTCTGCCATGGGTTTTTTGC
Source organism: Azemiops feae (assembly GCA_023970755.1). Classification (NCBI taxonomy): domain Eukaryota; kingdom Metazoa; phylum Chordata; class Lepidosauria; order Squamata; family Viperidae; genus Azemiops; species Azemiops feae. The sequence goes on from JALGBA010001993.1 coordinate 169,921, forward strand.
TTTGCCCTTCCATGTGTCGTGGCTGCGTCTCTCCTAGCCAAGCTTCATAAGCTGACAGCCTGACATTAGCAACGGGGAGGAGGAGGTGGAGGGAAAGATTGGACTATAAGGAAGAAGGGGAGGATGGAAGAGGCTTCAGCCAGCCAAGGTCAGCCATCGGTATGCAGAGCTGGGAATCGAGAACCTGTTTCCTAAACAATATACAAGCACCTGATTGGACATTTGCAGATAACTGGGGGATGGCCGGGGGGGGGGGGGGAGGGAAATTTCCTTAGTGTTGTTTGCACAGGAAAACCTCCAATTTAGCTTTTACTACTTCTGTAACCGCTTAAGCTTTCCTAAAATATTGTCAGGAGCCCTCAAATAAATTTGCTTATTTGTTTATTGCTATGTATTCATTTTCGGGGCCTGCCATTCTATTGGGAGGGGGGCTTGTTCGTTGGGGAATGTATCTGCCTGGCCCTCCCTTCATGTGAAAGGAATGTGGCCTGAAAACATCTGTCTTATCTCCAAACAACGGAGCCTGGGACCCTTGGGAAACAAAACTGAGAGAGACCTTGAGAAGGGCGCTAAATCACTAGGTTCTCAAAACAACCTAGCACCTATGGATTGGCTGGATTTCAAACGGATGGTTGGACACTGGGGGGGGGGGGGGGGAGACCTGAATGGGCTTTTTGGTGTAACCTTTTGCGGACGAAATCTTCAGACCTTGCTTTGCCTTTCTGCTATCACTAACTCTCAATAAAAGTTCCTTTTGAGACAATGTCTGTTTCAAGAGTTCTGCTTCCTTGGGAGATCTAATTGAGGCAGGTCCTTACAAATATGTTCTTGGCAAAACCAAATGGCCAGGGATCTTTCTTTGCTAGCTGACTGAGTGGGACGGTTGACACCATGCAGTCTTTTTTAACCCATGACTGTCCCACCTCCAAGATCCCTGAAGCATCATTGGTTGGACCTGCCAGATGCTGTATGGTGAAGCAATTTGGGTATTTTCCAAACTTCTGGAAACACTGTAGTGGTATGATGCATCTGGCAGTTTTCTTTCTTTTTTAATTACCACAATTACATTTTTAACAGAATTAATACTACTTTCCCCCCTATGCTATCCTAATTAGCGTCTTAATATGTAATACCAGTTGGGGATACTAGGGAATCCTTTATGGGTATAAAAGTCAGATGAATGAATGAGCAACTTAAGTCCAACATGCCTGAAGGTCATGTGTTCCATGCCTTGCCTGGTTAGAAAAATATGAGAATTAAAGTTAATGTATCTTTTATTAGGCTGCAATCCTTTTTTTTTAATTAATAGGGCAAACGGATCCTTGTTATAAAATACAAAGACTAGATAGCAGCAAAGATGCCGAAAATTGAAGATTTTACTGTATGAGCTAAAACACTGCGATATACTAGTAATAATAGTAGTATAGCAGTAATTGTATACTAGTAGTAGAAATAGTATAACATAGAATAAAAGTATAGTACAGGTAGTCCTTGACTTACGACCACAATTAAGCCCAGAATTTATGCTGTTAGGTGAGAAATTGGTTAAGTGAGTTTTGCCCCATTTAAGACTTTTCTTGCCACGGTTACTAAGTGAATCACTGCAGTTGTTAAATTAGTCACACGGTGGTTTAGTGAATCCAGCTTCCCCACGGACTTTGCTTGTCAGAAGGTCACAAAAGGGGATCACGTGACCCTGAGACACTGCGACCGTCATAAATATGAGTCAGTTGCCAGGCATCTAAATCTTGATCACATGACCCTGGAGATGCCACAACAATCACGGTCATAAGTCCCATTTTTCAGTGCCGTTGTAACTTTGAATGGTCACTAAATGAACCATCGTAAGTCGAGGACTACCTGTAGTAGAGCGTTTTAATCCTATTGTTTTACATATTTCCTTTCTGTGCTCTATTTTTATGACCTATTTTATACCTATTTTATTTGCTCAGTGTTGAATGCTGTGTTGATAATAGGAAGGTGCTTCTGCCACAAATAAAGGAAAAAAAAGAGATTTTCTTACCAACAGGCCCCAATATGTGCGAGTTGGAACAAATACCTCTAATACCATTTTCTTGAGCACAGGTTCTCCTCAGGGCTGCTGCTGTTCATCCTGTTGACCCATGACTGCTGTGCTAGGTTTGCCACCAACCATATTGTGAAGTTCGCAGATGATACAACAGTAGTGGGCCTTATTCAGAATGACAAGGTGGAAGCTTACTGCAAGGAGGTTGAGGGGTTGGTGAACTGGTGTAAGGAAAACAGCCTAGTTTTAAATACCGGAAAAACCAAAGAGATCATTGTCGATTTCAGAAAAGGCAGGCACAGCCACACTTCTCTGTGCATTAATGATTCACCTGTGGAGATGGTTCCCAGCATCAAATTCCTGGGTGTGCAGCTAACGAGTAGGCTGACTTGGTCGCTCAACAGCGAGACACTGGTGAAGCGGGCACAGCAGCGCCTGCATTTTCTGCACCGCATGAGAAAAGCACATCTTCCTTCCCCTGTCCTGACCACTTTCTATAGGGGGACGATCGAGAGCATCCTGTCATACAGCATCACAGTCTGGTTTGGAGGCATCCCTGCTTCAGACAGGAAGGCGGTGCAGAGTGGTGAGGATGGCCGAAAAGATCATTGGCAGTTCCCTCCTTTCCACCCAGGATATGGCATATAAGCATTGCTTGAGCAGGGTCCGTAAGATTATCTGGGACACTACACATCCTCTTCACGACCTGTTTTCCTTGTTACCTTCTGGGAGGAGGCTTCGTGGTATCCGCAGCAGAACATCCAGATTCAGCCATAGTTTCATTCCGTACAGCATTAACCTTGTGAACTCTCAAGCTTCCTCCTTCCGTTATATATTCAAGATGGACAGTGTTTAATATTTATTTGCTATGTATATGTAGGGGTGTGGGTCTATACATATGTTGTACATAGTATGTTTAGGTGTGTGTCACGTATGTGTTTCACTTTGAGAGCAGGCAACTAAATTTCATTTTTGATGTGTGCCGTTGTGCCCACAGTAAAAAAATGACAATAAAGGTTATCTTATCTTATCTTAATATTAATCAATTAATATTAATCAATGAAATAGTTTCCCTCCTGGAGTTGTGGGTGCCCTGTCACTGGAGGTTTTCAAAAATAGACTAGGGGACCCTTTGACCGGGATGGTATAAGGCTCCTGCCTTGAGTGGAGGGTTGGACTAGAAGACCTCCAAGGTCCCTTCTAGTCCTAGGATTCTGTTTTATGATTCAGTTATTCTCTTCAGCCACTAGAGAGCGCTATTTAACAGGCTAAAAAAGAGAGGAAGCACAATTCTATCAAATAAAAGATGGAATGAACACGAACAAAAAGGAAAAAAAATGGAAATTAAAGATAAGAAGTGGGGCTGGGGTGGGCTTCTTGGGGTAGATGTGGGGGCAAAGGCAGCATCTGGTTTCTGGTCCAAGGAAAGGATTTTATTGTACATTTATTTACTTATTAATTTTATATGCCACCCATGTCACTTTTCCAAGGATGGGAATATAGCTTTTTGTTATCCCAATGCTGTCAAGCTCGTTTGGGGGTTTTAAGAAGGAGACTCCCCAGTTTTTTAAATGACGGGCAAGGAGATTGCAGACATCGGGGCTGTGATTGGAAGGAGCCCTGACAGCTGCAAAAGCCCCCCCCCCCTTGGCTGGACCTTCCCGATAGTCAAACCTTGTTCAAACTTTACAAGCAGCATGATGTACGGTAGACATTAATTTTAAAATACGTTTTAGCCATTTTTTTTGGCTTCTTCGCTGAATACAGCTGGAGTTGGACATACTCAGCTTGGTTGTCGCTGTTGTTATTTTGGTGGCTTAGCAGAAGTGCTGTCAGTCTTGTGCCATCATCATCATTTATCATCATCCTAGCCATTGTCCATCCAGTGCAGGATGAAGGCCTCTTCCGCATGTTTCTCACCAATACGGTCCTGAGTTTTCCTTTGGCCAGTTGGACCCATGACCCTTCCTGATGTCCATCTTGTTTTAGGTCTCTTTCGTGGACGCTTTTGACCAAGTGGGATCCATTCTATTACTGCCTTGGTCCACCGGCCATCGGTTTTTGATAGATAGATAGATAGATAGATAGATAGATAGATAGATAGATAGATAGATAGATAGATAGATAGATAGACAGACAGACAGACAGACAGACAGACAGACAGACAGACAGACAGACAGACAGATAGACAGATAGATAGACAGACCATCATTTATCATCATCCTAGCCATGGTCTATCCAGTGCAGGATGAAGGCCTCTTCCACATGTTTCCCAATAATACGATCCTGAGCTTTCCTTTGGCCAGTTGGACCCACAACCCTTCCTGATGTCATCGCTCCATCTTGTTTGAGGTCTCTTTCGTGGGCTCTTTTTGATCAAGGGGGATCCACTCTATGACCGCCTTGGTCCACCGGCCATCGGTTCTTCTTGCTATGTGACCAGCCCCATTTCCATTTCAATTCTTTTACTCTCTTGATGGCCTCGTATGTTTTCCTTTGTTCTCTGATCCATGTGTGGGTCTTCCTATCTTGTCCCGTGATGCCGAGCATGTCTCTTCCTTGGCGCCACTCTTAGCTTTTGTATTGTATTGTGAGGTTAGGGTCCCGGTTTCGCTGGTGTACGTTAGAGCAGGTAGCACAAACAGCCAGTGTCAATTTGGGTACAAAATATCCACTGCAGGTTGGCTTTCCAAAGCTCCCTCCATAAAGGGCTTGCAGGTGCAATCGGAGATAAGGAATGCAGCAGGTGTGCCAGGACAGGAGTGTCCTTGCCCTGCCCACCTGACAGGGAGGCTGTCCTTGGTCTTCAAGCTGGGCGTGGTGAGCGAGTCCCCGTCCCAGCTCGATTGTGCCTTTCTTTTTTCCCAGCAAGTCGGCAGCTTCAGCTCCAGCCAGGATTTGGATACCGAAAGGAAAGCTAAAAGCTGCAGCTCCCTGTGAAAGGAAGGGAGGCCTGGAGGGCTGGAGGCCCGGAAGCAGCATCTTTGTCCCCACCTCTCCGATTTCCTTGCGAGGCAGAAGGGCAGCTCTGTGGAGGGTCTCCTTGTGGAAGATCTGGACAGATATTTTCTTGGGAAGACACTGCAGCCTTCCGGCCTTAACTGTGCAATGGTCAGAGGGGCCGCGAAAAAAGGACCTTTCAGGGAATCTGTTTCTGCTCCAAGATGGATCTGACTGAGCTTTGGGGCGACGGGTGGAATGTCAGTGTCACAAACGGGACCTCGATGGGGATATTTGACTTGTTCAGTGATGACCCCGCCTTGGTCTCATCGGATGTTTCATTTGGCGTAAGAATATTCATCACCACGGTCTACCTGCTGGTGTGTGTGGGGGGCCTCTTGGGAAACAGCCTGGTGATGTACCTCATTTGGATCCAGAAGGACCGGTCCACGGCAGCCATTAACATCTTGGTCTTTGGCCTGGCAGTCACCGACTTCCAGTTCTCCCTGATGCTGCCTTTCTGGGCCACGGAGGTGGCCTTGGACTTCCAGTGGCCCTTTGGCCAAGCCATGTGCAAAGCCGTCCCTTCCCTGACTCTCCTGAGCATCTACGCCAACGTCTTCTTGCTTACGGCCATGGGGGTCACCCGCTACTGGTCGGTAGTCTCGGCTGTGAAGGATGGGTTAAGGATGACGCCCCAAGCGGCCAAGTGCATCACTGCTGCCCTTTGGGTCATAGCGGTGGGGCTCACCGTACCGACGGCTGTCTATGCCGGAGTGGCAAAGGTTGCCGGGGTGGAACTCTGCCTCTTCCAATTCCCCAGCCAGTATCACTTGGGGATCTACCAACTCCAGAGAGTGGTGTTTGCCTTTGTAATCCCCTTGGTGGTCATCCTGACGTCTTACCTCCTCCTCCTCCGGTTTCTCAGATTTCACCACATTACCAGCCACAGCCTAACGCGGCATAACCAGGTTGCCGCCACCGTCCGCCTCCTGGTCAGCTGCTTCTTCATCTGCTGGTTCCCTAACCATGTGGTCACTGTCTGGGGCGTTCTGGTGAAATTCGAGGCTGTGCCCCATGACGCCACCTTTCACTATCTCCACGCTTACGTCTTCCCTTTGACCACCTGCTTGGCTCACGCCAACAGCTGCCTCAACCCCATCCTCTACTGCCTGATCCGCCGCGAGTTCCAAGAAGCGATGAAGGACACCTTCCGCCGGCTGTCCTCCATCGCCTCCTACCAGTTGTTCTCCTCCCACAAGGCCTGGGAGGAGGGGGAGCTGGTGGTTCTGCCTCTTGGCCCCTCCGATGCTCCCCACAGTCCTCAAAGCGGAGCAAAGGAGGATACCGCCTTCTCTACCATCTTGGAACCAGAAAAACAGGATAGTGCTGCTGGAGGAGTCTGAGTAGCATCTTCTGGACCTCGAGGAAAATGCTTCAGACCTGAGCCAAATTCCAGGATCCTAATTCTGACTGGGGCTTTTTCAAATGAAAGATCTGTGCAACTGGGGACGTGCCTTCAGGATTGAAACTCCGCTTCGGCTTCTTAATGCTGCAAGAGAGTTCCTTGGCGATACCCAGATGCGTTGCTTGCTTCTCCAGTGAGTCATTGCCTCGTCTTCTCCCAGACATCTAAAATTAAGAGGAACAGAGGTTTTGAAAAAAGCTTTGAGAGAGTTTTGTGGCTCTGACCCTGTTAGTTCAACAGGCTGATTCTGTGTAAGCCACTTAAAGAGGGCTGTAAAGCACTATGAAGCGGGATATAAGTGATTCTATTCTATTCTATTCCATTCCATTCCATTCCATTCCATTCCATTCCATTCCATTCCATTCCATTCCATATTCTATTCTATTCTATTCTATTCTATTCTATTCTATTCTATTCTATTCTATTCTATTCTATTCCATATTCCATTCTATTATTTTCTATTCTATTATTCTATTCTATTCTATTCTATTCTATTCTATTCTATTCTATTCTATTCTATTCTATTCTATTCTATTCTATTCTATTCTATTCTATTCTATTCTATTCTATTCTATTCCATTCCATTCCATTCCATTCCATTTCATATTTTCTATTCTATTCTATTCTATTCTATTCTATTCTTATCATGGTGGTACAGTCATTAGAATGCGGTATTCCTTCCTTCCTTCCTTCCTTCCTTCCTTCCTTCCTTCCTTCCTTCCTTCCTTCCTTCCTTCCTTCCTTCCCAGTGGTTAGAATACAGTATTGCATACTAACTCTGCCCAATGCCAGGAGTTCGATCTTGACTGACTCAAGGTTGACTCAGCCTTCTGTCTTTCCAAGGTGGGTAAAATGAGGACCCGGATTGTTGGGGGGGGGGCAATAGGCTGACTCTGTAAACCGCTTAGAGAGGGCTGTGAAGCGCTGTGAAGTGGTATATAAGTGCTGTTGCTATTTCTACCGGTTTTCTAAGTAGTTCTCCAGCTTAAAATCCACAGAGAGCCAAAGAAATATCGGTGCTCTTGTCCCCAGATCAAGCCATTAAATGGAAGGTGTTTTATTCCTATTTAAAAAGGTTCTTATTTATGAATGCGGATCAAGATAAAATCTTTGGTCCAACTAATTCTGGATTCTTGACCGCAGAGAAGATCTATGAACATTCAAACCAAGGTCACGTCCCAGAAGCTGCCAAAATAACCCAGGGAATGTCAGAATCAAACTTCTGACACTGAACTGGAACCTCGGTGTGTCTCATTTGCGAAGTGCAATAATTACAGAGTAGAATACAGAATAACAGAGTTGGAAGGGACCTTGGAGGTCTTCTAGTCCAACCCCCTGCTTAGGCAGGAAAAACTATACCAAGACATTGGCTGTCCAGTCTCTTCTTAAAAACCTCTAGTGATGAAGCACCCACAACTTCTGAAGGCAAGCTGTGCCACTGATTAAATGTTCTAACTGTCAGGAAATTTCTTCCTAGTTCTAGGATATTTAATTAGGGATTAATTAGTTAGGGACAATTAATTAACAGGTCCTCCTGGCCTTCCACCACAGACCAGTTTGTGTCCCAGAAATGAGGCAGCTGTGAAAAAAAGAAACAGAAATGAGACAGGCCAGGATTGGGTTGAAAGCTGGATTGGGGAAGTCAAGGGGGGAATGACCACTAGGCCTTTGCACGCCCGTCTCTGAGGTCATTAAAGGCTGATCCAGTCCAGTTCTAAACTTCTGCTTGTCTTTCACCTTTCTCCTTGGTTCCTGCTGTCCTGCTGTGCATGGGGGTCTCTGAACTGCAGCCACATGGAAGGAAAGTCATGTTTCCCTTGGAGGATGGGGGTGTCTGTGGAAAACTCACCTGACACAAATGAACATCTTTGTTTTGGGCCAAAAGGGTCAGGGAGAACTTTGGCAGGGTGGGGCAATGTACAGCAAGGATGTGTGTCGAGGATACTGTGCGTATTTACACAACACTGCACTCATAGCTGAAGAGCCAGGCCAGGCCACCTGACAGGGCAGTTTTGGACACAAATGCCCCGAGGAAGCCAAAAGTCAGAAAGTTCAGGTGTGTTGACTGGACTTTTGTGTTATGTCAGCCAAGCTAAATGAAACCTCCACTTTCTGGGACAGTCTACCTGGCTGGATGCAAATGGCAAGGGAAGGCCCCGCACGAAGACTTGGTGCACTTCTCACATGCCTTTGCTTGGGTTCCACTCGCAAAAAACTGCAAGTGGCGACGACAGTCTGGGTTGCTGCCAGAGCACCTTCTGAACGTGGCTCCTTCAGGCTCCGTGTTCTTGCAGAGGAAGAAAAAGAGGGACTCATTTTTACGCTGCTGCCTGCCACGAACTGGGGGCCGTTAAAGGAAGGAGCCACCCAGGCCAAGGTCACAATTTGGCGCTTCCCAGGCAAAACAGCCCTAATCCGGTTTTCAGCAAACACAATAAACCCAGTTTTCAATTTCCTTTGTAGAGTCATTCAAATGTTATGAGAGTCAAAACAGAGATGCAGATTTGTGGGCGGGGGGACACACACCGACTGCACTCCAGGACGAGGCAAGGGAACTGTAGGACCGAGGCTCTTTCAGTAGCCGGCGCAAGGCGAGTGTCCTGGGAAAGGGTCTTCTGCCCGTCCACAGAGAGTCCCCAAGGATCTCCTCAGGAAATCTCCTGGGCCCCTTCCTCTCTCTCAGCCGGCCCCAACCAACCTCACAGGGTTGTCCGGAGGTGGGAGTGAAAACACGGGACTTTGAACCCCCTGGAGAAAAATGGGAAATAAATCTAGGGAACAAGAATAACAGCCAAGTCCATTAATATATATACTGTATATGTAATCCAAATGTGTTTCTGTGATCTGTACTACAGATTACCTGTAATCTCTGTAATCCGAATGTGTTTGCTGAGGCAGTAGAAGGTGTGTGTATGTTTTTCCTGCCTCTTCCCTTCCCTTCTACCGAACTCCTTCTTTTTGGAATCATAGAATCCTAGGACCGGGAGGGACCTTGGAGGTCTTATCTAATCCAAGGGCAGGAGACATTATTCCATCCCAGAAAAATGGTGGTCCAATCTTTTCTTGAAAACCTCCAGAGCACCCACAACTCTGGGAAGCAAAGCATTCCATTGATTAATTATCCTCACTGTCAGGAAATTTCTCCTAGATTGGCTCTCTCTTTGCAAGCTTTCATCCTTTACTTCTTGTCCTGCCCCTCAGGTTCCTTATAGAATACGTCCATCCCCTCTTCTTTGTAACAGACCCTCAAGTACTACTGGAAGACTGCTATCGTGCCCCCCCCCAATCCTTCTCAGCTAGTTCCCTCAACTGTTCGTCATACCATTTAGCCTCCAGACCTTTGATCATCTTTGTTGCTCTTCTCTGCACCCTTTCCAGGCTCTCAACATCTTTTTTGTGTCTTGGTGACCAATACGGGATGCAGTATTCCACATACGGCCTTGTGATGTTGAAACTATCCCTCTGTTGATGCAGCCTAGGATTGCATTGGCTTTTTTGGCAGCTGCCGCACACGGCTGGCCCATATTTAAGTGGTTGTCCACAAGGACACCTGGATCTCTCTCACAATTGCTACTGTTCCTTCCTTCCATTTTCCTGCCCCCTAATTCCTCCCTCATTCATATTTTCTTCTACCTAATTTCTGCCTTCCTATTTTTCCTTCCTTCCTTCCTTCCTTCCTTCCTTCCTTCCTTCCTTCCTTCCTTCCTTCCTTCCTTCTCCCATCCATCCATCCATCCATCCATCCATCCATCCATCCATCCATCATTTTAAATCAAGGAATAGCAACATGGAAGTGGAGACCCCGGGAAATTTGTGCTTCACATTGGAAGCAGTGGATGGGCCAAGAAAATAGTGGGAATTCTAGGATTATGAAGTTCAGGATTTCAAAATGAAACTGCCCCAAAGTCTGCCTTGCAATTTCTCAAGTGTTTTCCTCTCCCACAAAAGAGGCTTATTGATTTGCCCTTCAGTTTCAGACCACTTGCGTTTCTGGGTGAAAAGCTTGGGCCGATGTCGGAGGTCAGAAAGACTTCTGTGGTTGGTTGAGACCTCTTCCAAGCCCTCTGCAGCTTTGCCAGCTGCCCACATTCTCTTTCTGAAAAGCTTTTCCCCGGGGACCAAATTAAAATGGAGGAGGCTGGGAAGGCTGTAGGGGGCTGGAGAGGACCCCGCAGAGAAAAGAGCTGCTGGTCCCTCGAACTACAGAAGTGCAACCCCTTCCCCACAGCCTTGTTCTGCAACCTCCTTCCCCATCTGAAAAGCACAGAAGGGTCTCCTCGGAGCATGGCGAGGGCTGTCTTCGGCTCTGGCTGCTATTTCCCCATTTCTGCTACACCCTGGGAGAACTCAATGGTTTCCCACCCAAAGCTTCACTTAGAGACGGGGAAGGAAGCTCCTTTCTTTTGCTCTGCAACAGGACCAGTGAAAGGGCATCTCACCCTGCGGAACTTCCCATCCCAAGAGGAACAAGCAACTGCACTGGAGGCCAGAAACGGCCATCTTGAAGAGTCGCCGCTGACGGTGATGTCCCTCCTGACGGACCAGAGTGCTTGTCGCACGGAGCCCAGGCAGAGCTTTCCCGAGACCCAACAAGAGTGTTAAGGACCAGATTTCTACACTTCCTGGGCTACAAGGGGCTTTCCCCGATGGTGTCCAGAGAGGGGGAGCCAAACAGCTCCAGAAATGGGCCGTCTAAAGAGCCTCCCACCCCATCTGACCGTCCAGGCACCGTCCAGGTCCCCAAGAGCTGCCTCCATTCTGAAACCGTTCGTCTTGATCTCCCCTCCCTATTTAATTAGTTCATGCCGAATTTAATTTCCTGTTTCCCGCCTTCCGACAAACACTGGAAACTGCCCTTTTATCGTAAAGACGACCTTTCCGAGTGTGCCTTTCATTTTGTGTGTAAATAGGGAACCAAACAGCAACTTTTTTTTACTTCTGCTTTTTAAACCAACTGGCAGTTGATTAGTCTGAAATGACGAATTTCTGAAGATTGTGAGTTCTAATTCTGCCTTAGCCACGAAGGCACACTGGGTGACTCTGGGCCAATCACCAGGAGATTGTGAGTTCTAGTCCCGCCTCAGCCATGAAAGCCCATTGGGTGACTTTTAGCCATGAAATCCCACTGAGTGACTCTGGGCCAATCATCAGGAGATTGTGAGTTCTAGTCCCGCCTCAGCCATGAAAGCCCATTGGGTGACTTTGGGCCAATCCCCAGGAGATTGTGAGTTCTAGTCCTGCCTTAGGCACGTCCCTCTCTCTCAGCCCAACTCACCTCACAGGGTTATTGTGGGGCAAATAGGAAGAGGGGGAGGGGGGAGTATTTGGTATGTTAGCCACCTTGAGTTATTTATAAAATAAAGATGGGATATAAATCTGATAAATAAGCTTCAGTGGAGGGTGACCTGTTCCTCACAGTGCAAAAAATAAAAACTGTGGAACTCACTGCCACTGTGAAACAGCTCCCTACAGTTATGGAGAGAACCATACTTGCCAATATCCCCGTCACAGCCTGCAGAACCAGGACTCTTGTGGGACATAATTTTAGGTTTATCTCCAGCCTATTCTTCTGCAATTAATCAAGAACCAAAGTCTTGTTTTAGCTGGTGAATTTTTATGGCCAATTTGTATGTTGCAATTTGTTCAAATATAGATAGTCCTCGATTTATGACCACAATTGAGACCAAAATTTCTGTTGTTAAGTGAGTTTTGCCCCATTTTGTGACCCTTTTTGCCACAGTTGTTAAATGAATCACTGCAGTTCATAAATTAATTACACGGCTGTTAAGTGAATCTGGCTTCCCCATTGACGTTGCTTGTCAGAAGGTCGCAAAAGGGGATTGCGAGATCCTGGGACATTGCAAGCATCATAAACGGGAGTCCGTTGCCAAGTGTCCAGATTTTGATCACGTGGGGATGCTGCGATGGTCGTGTGAAAAATGGTCCTAGGTCCCTTTTTTCAGTGCCGTTGTAACTTTGAACGGTCACTAAATGAACTGTTTGTTGTAAGTCGAGGACTATTGTAGTCATTTTGATCAGGTTTTCTTTGGATAGTTTTACTGCTTGTAGAATCCTGTTTGACGACTGCTTTGCGCTTAATGTTGTAATTCCGTATATGAATTGGATTTCAAAAAATCATTATTTTCCCTGTATTTACTTTTATGCGTTTGCACGCCCAGATTTATTTGGGCAAAGATTCAGGTCCAGTTACTTGATGATCACCCGGTGTTATGACCATAATTGCCAGGATCAATCATGGTCATAATTCAAGGACTACCCGAAGTGAAGCTATCCCTATTTTCAACAGTGAGGAGTCAGGATAGAAAGCAAATAAGTAACATTCTCTCCTTTGCTTCACCTTAAAACCCCAACTTATTTTGCTCTTCACCTTTTCTTTTTAAGTTTTATTGATTTTCTTTTACATACACATGTTAATTTTTCAACCAACGAGCTGTCTGGGTTCAACAATGCTAATACAGATTTAATCCCTAATCCTTCATTCTTTCCTCTAGCCAACAATAAAATAAGTCCCAAATTTGATAGTAATCTTCTTTATCTTTCAGTCTCATAGTTAATCTATCCATCTCTGCGCGTTCCAATATTTTTCTAATTATTTCTTCCTCTGGTGGTAGTCCTTCATTCTTCCAATATTGCGCAAAGATTATTCTCGCTGCTATAGTGACGTGTAAAATCAAATATAGACTTTGCTTGTCAATCTTTTCAGGCATTATACCTAGTAAAAAAAGTTCAGGTTTAAAATCGACATGTTCACCTAATATTTTTTCTAACCAAACATGTATCTTTTTCCAATAAGTTTTTGCTTTGTCACATGTCCACCAGACGTGATAGTACGTGCCTGAGTTGTGCTTACATTTCCAGCATCTATCTGACATATTTTTAAACATTTTTGCTAATCTTGCTGGTGGCAAGATTATAAGTTTTCTTTATATGAAGTTGACATTGTTAATTTGTAATTTCTCTCCCATAGCTTTTGCCACTTTTCTAGTTCTATATTGTAACCAAAGTTTTTCGCCCATCTTATCATTGTTTCTTTAACTTGTTCACTTTCCATTTCCAAAATTAACAAAAAATTGTACATTGCTCTTCATCTTTTTTTGCCCTGCTGTGTTCATTGCCCAATCCTGCTTCACTGGAGGAAAAATTGGGAGACATGATTTAAACTCAGCTAGTGAATTAATCAAATTCCGTGTTTGCACAATAGATTTCATTAAAGAACCAATGAGTTCAATTTGCACAACCCTCAAAGCACCGGAGCAAACTAACCAAGTCTGAAGTTAATAAAATTTAGCAGGTTGTGCAAATACAGCCTTAGTACTAATAAAAATAAAGGACGAAGCACACGTTGCTACGGGTGGCTGGGCTCCATAAACGAATAAACAAATAAATCGAATGGGCCCCCCCTTGGATAGAAATTGGATTGAAACAAGCAGAGAAGTTTTGGAGCAAGGAAATGCTCCAGCTATAGTTTATGCGCTTCGGATTTGCTCAGAATAAACTGCAGATTTTACCCAAGGAACATTCGTGGGAAACGTTTATTAGTGTCGTCCGGTGTTTGGCAAACTAAACTGAACTCGGTGTACTCAGTCCCTGTCAGTGCTGTCGGATTCCAGTGTTTGATACGAAAGACCAAAGTCCATCGGCTTCCTGAACTTTTATAGTTCACAAAGGTGAGAAAAAGTGGAACTGGACAACGCCTTGTTTTTTCCCAGCCCACTTTGATGCTTCAAGAAGAAACAGGTGTCTCTTGCTATCCCCTCCCAACGCTGCACAACAGCAAAATGACCGACGAGGGTGGCTTGCAATCCCCACGCTTCTAAAGGCAATCTGGCCCTCCAGCTGTGCCTCCACACTCCAGGAGGGGCCTGGCTCCTTTCCAGTTGCTTTCTGCAAATGTTTTGCAACTCTTCAGAAGTTGCCTTCCCCTGAAGAAAGAGGTCTTGGGTCACTGCCTCACTCTTAGGCAGGGTGAGAATTTCTTCCCCATTGCTCTAAGTGGCGACTTTAAACTGACCTGATGGTTACTGTGTAGAAAGTTGGGCGTTTTGTCATACATATGTACACTAGAGTATAGAATAGAATATAGAATGGAGCTGGAAGGGACCTTGCAGGTCTTCTAGTCCAGCCCCCTGCTCAAGCAGGAGACCCTATATCATTTCAGACAAATGGATGTCCAATCTCTTCTTAAAAGCCTCTAGGGATGGGAGTATCCGCAACTTCTGGTGGCAAGCTGTTCCGCTGGTTAATTGTCCTCACTGTTAGGAAGTTTCTCCTTAATTCCAGGTTGCTTCTCTCCTTGATCAGTTTCCACCCGTTGCTTCTTGTTCTGCCTTCTGATGCTTTGGAGAATAAGTTGACCCCCCTCCTCTTTGTGGCAGCCCCTCAAATACTGGAAGGCTGCTATCATGTCCCCCCTAGTCCTTCTTTTCTCTAGACTAGCCAAACCCAATTCCTGCAACCGTTCTTCCTGTGTTTTAGTCTCCAGCCTGGAACTTCCTGAAAAATGAAATACTGAAGTCTTCCTTCCCCATTTCTTCCCTGGGAGAGATGGAAAGAGACACGAGAAACAGGGAGGCTACAGCCCTTGGAGTAGGATGACCTAAAAGAGGCCAGGACACTCGACTCCCCCAGGGTTGGACTAGATGATCCTCAAGGTACCAACTCCACACTTCTGGCTCTACAATTCTATCTCAAAGGCACCACACTCTTCCTGTGAGAATTTCCCCAAAATGCTTTGCTTCTTTGAAAAATATTTCATTATTTGAAAGGACGGACTGTCTTCCCCAAATGGATCGGTCAAAAGGGGAACGTCCTTCGTTGTGTACAGAGGGGCAGCTGTGAGGGTCAGGCACCAGAGAAAAGCCTCCATCTGCTTCTTTGCAGACGAGCAGTGGGACCCGCCGGATCGTCTCAAAGTTGCAAGCCTATTTCAAAGGCACAGGCAGTCCTCAACTTACGCCCTCAACGGAGCCCAAACTTTCTGTTGCTAAGTGAGAAATTTGTTAAGTGAGTTTTGCCCTGTTTTACGACCTCTCTTGCTACATTTGTTGAGTGAATCACTGAAGTTGTTAAGCCAGCAACACGGTTGTTAAGTGAATCCGGCTTCCCCATTGACGTTGCTTGTCAGAAGGTCGCAAATGGGGATGTCACGGGACCCTGCGACCGTCATAACTGTGAGTCAGTTGTCAAGCATCCCAATTTAAATCATGTGACCATGGAGATGCTGCAACGGTCGTAAGTGTGAAGAATGGCCTTAGGTCACTTTTTCGGTGCCGTTGTAGCTTCGAATGGTCACTAGATGAACTGTGAGGACTGCCTGTGAAATGATGCCAGGACATAATGCCATGTTCATATGAACCGAAGGCAAAGTAGCACTGCAGGGCTCACGGATCACCTGCGGGTCAGGCTGCTTTAAGTTGCCACCTCTGGGAAACGGTTTCTGTCCCACCTCCGCGTCCGGGACGGAGCGCAGGCAGCTGGTTCCGCCTGTGGCTCTTCCGACTGCAGCAACCCAAACATCTGATTAGCCTTTGCCTGGCACTGCCAGTTGGGCCCTGCTCTTGTGCTCTTCGGAGGGCACTCCCTGGCTTCACCGTGCTGCATGCTGCTCCCACCCGGGGGCATTGTGGGCAGCCACACACGGGCACCGGTGCTGTGGCTGGAGGAAGGGGCCGAGCCTCCGCCCTGCCTTGCCAGGGCCCTTTCCTGGCCACCCATTCTTCACAGGCCCGCGAGAGGCCCGAGGGCAAAGGCCAAGGGCTTTCTCCACTGCCAAGGGCCCGGATGCTCCCCACAAGTGTACCCGCGGCTCGGGGAAGGATCAACTCCTAGGGGCACAAATATCCAGGGGCAGCTTCCAAGCCTGGATCTGCAGGGACCAGACACCCAGGCCTTTCCCAGACAATGCGCTCTCCTCTCTCCAATGCGTCTTCCAAGTGCTGCTTGCCACCTCCTCCCGACCCCATTCCCCCCCAGCACTGATGATGTTATCTAGTTGGGTCATGAAACATCTGCAAGGAAACAACCAAGCTCTGAAGAGCACCAAGGACCCCAGTCTTCCTCCTCCTCCTCTCTCCCTCCTCCACTCTGTTCTAGCACTGATGATATTACCTAGTTGGGTCATGAAACGTCTGCAAGAAAACAACCAAGCTCCGAGAGAACCAAGGACTCCTCCTCCTTCTCTTCTTCTTCTCTGTAAACCCCTCTAGCACTGATGATGTTCCCTAGTTGGGTCATGAAACGTCTGCAAGAAAACCACGAAATTCAGAGAACACCAAGGACCCTGCAATCCCCCTCCTCCTCCTCCTCCCAACCCCATTCCCTTCTAACACTGATGAGGAGACCTAGTTTGGATCATGACCCCAGGGTCTTCCTCCTCCTCTACCTCGGCCTTCGGGGGAGGGGTCAACCCAACCCTCTGCACCCCCCTCCCCCAGCAAAGTGGACACGCATTCTTGGTTTTCATATCTTTAATTCAACATTTTTCTGGTCCATTTTTTTCTTTTACAAGTTAAATCAACAGGAAAACAATAAACCATTTTTTATCTTCATATACATTTATTTTAAAAAAAAAATCACTCTCCTGTGTTATTTTTCTTCTTTAAAAAAAAAGTCCTTCGTGGCACATTCTTTCTTTCTTTTTTTTAACCTTTTCTGTTAAGAGGTGTTACTGGTCAGAATAGCAGGAGGTTGTTGTTGTTTTTTTAAATCGGTAAAAGAAAAATCTCTCTCCTTTTAAGGGCTGAAAAGGAATTTTAAAAATGGCTAAGGCGAGAGAAATATAGATCGGAGGGCGGCTCCATGGAGAAAGGTGAAGGATGTTGGGGGCTTCTGGTCGTCCGAAGGGCTTTTCCTTTCCACACATTTATTCCTCACACAAATTGGGATGGAATTGACCAGAATAGCAGCTTAAAGAGAAGTGGTGGATTTTTTTTTTTAATCGCACAAGGATGAGAGAGACGCCATTTGCAATTTGCACAATTCCTTCTTGTGCTTTTTTTCATTTCTTCCGATGGGGGAATTTGTTCCCGGGATAACTGTCTCAAGGAGTGATCAAAACCAACGTCTTAAGAAAAGGGGATCCCTTTTCCTGCATTTGTTTCGACCAGGCACACTCGGGCCATAAGCTCAGCGGGTGTGCAAGTTGTGTCAATCGCAATGTAAAAAAAACAAAAAAAATCGCATCTAATTTTATTTCCAATCAAGCTAGAATTCCGGCCAATTTCAAACTCAATTTCTAATCCCTGATGTTTTCCCTGATATGTATTTTTAATGAAAAAAACCCACTGAGCTTTGGTTAAAAAATGTGGTTAAAAAATCCTGAAAATTGTGGCTTTCCTCCTACTCCCCCCCCCCATCCCCAATAAAAAAACAAACTCTGAATTTTCATAGCACAATCTAAATTTCCACGCGGAGATAGTGGTCTGCAATCCCAGCAATGCATATAGGTGGAGAGCACCAGCTGGCAGACAGAAAATATTTCCTTCCCCGGTGGAAGAAATGACTTCACTGCAATTTAGGTTGCAAAAAATATCCCCACGTTTTTTATTTTTAACCGGTCATATTTATGACATCATTTCCACACAGGTATTAAGTATTCATTTGTGGAACATCTGCATTTGTATAGACCCCAAATCTCTCTGGGATCTATTTTCCCAAAACCGAGATAGTAACTTTAGAGATTCAAAATGCAGGCCGTTCCTTTAAAGCCGAACGAGTTAGATCTCCTTTAAGCCGTGGGCAACAAGTCAGAGTTTGATGTTTGGTAACAAATTTCTCTCTTGGGGGAAGAGCAAGAAGTCAGTCAAAACTCCTCCTTTCAAAGGAAATATTGGATTTCAAAAAGGAAAAGCTCCCTCAACTAAACAAACCTGATTAGCAAAAGAGCAGCTTGTGAAGCTGAAAAACGAGTCCGGAGCACCAAATTGACCGAGTTACACCTAATGTAAGAATTTAAGGAGCTTGAGGATCCCCTTGGTTGACTGTCATCTTTTGCTCTTTTAAGGTAGAGGGGCTGACCAGAAATCTCACTACTTTTCTGCCCTGAATGTTCATAGAGACCCCTGAAAATTTTGAACAAAAGCAGAAACAACTTAAAAATAATAACAATAATTTAAAACTCATCTTCCATCAGGATGGGCCAGCTTCCACCCGTTTCCAAAATAAATAAAAAATTAAACTTCAGGAAGTACAGTAGGAGTGGTGAGGGTCCGAATCAGCCAAGCGCGCCAGGTCCGGCGGCCTTTATGGTCCCCAGAGGCCCCCCCCCGCCTGAACCCATCAATAGAAGGTTCCTACTACCCCTTTGTGCATCCGTGACCAACAGCCGTCCATAGCGATGGCCCCTGGGGATGGGCAACGCAACGGACTGCCCTTCACCCACTCTTGGGACCTGCTTTTCCTCTACCCTCCCCTTCCCCGACCAGTCCAGGTCAAAGTTCACATGGGGCGGTCTTTCAAGTCCCTGGAACACCCTGGTGTGACTTTGATCGTAGAAAAGGGGCAGGGAGGGACCGGCAGGGGAGCACGTGGTCCTCGGTGGCTCTGGCCCTGCGAGGCAGCTCCCCCCTTGGCACCATCTAACTGCCCAGGAGGTCACCAGCGCTGGATTCCTGGATGCTCTCCACCTCTTCTGGAATGTCCTGCATCCTCTGGAAATCTGAAAAATCAGCGAGAGGCGTTCCTGGATGGGGGAAGCGCCGCCTTCACGAAGCCTGGAGGGCTTCCACCCTTTCGGCATTTATTAATTAAATGTATAAACCACCCCCCTCACTCTACTCCCCTTGCCGTAGCACAGCTGGACTCACCTGGGGGGTGGGCAGGGGCGGGAGGGCAAGGCTCCCAGGGCCCGGCTAAGGGGGCCAAGTGGCACCTGGCTGCCCCCCTGGCGCTTCTCTGCTTGTGCCAGCAGCAGAGCACGATACAGGGAAGTCCTCCACTTACAGCCACAACCGAGCCCCAAATTTATGTTACTGAGTGAAACATCTGTTAAGTGGGTTTGCCCCATTTTACGATTTTTCTTGCCACAGTTCTTAAGGGAATCGTTGCATTTGTTAAGGGGGCAACCCGGTTGGTAAGTGAATCTGGCTTCCCCATCAGACTATCAGAAGGTCACAAAAAGGGGATCACATGATCTCGGGACACTGCAACCGCCGTAAGTACGAACCAGTTGCCAAGCATCCGAATTTTGATCAAATGACCATAGGGATGCTTGCAATGGTTTTGAGTCACTTTTTTTTGCGGTACGGTCACTAAATGAGCTGTTGTAAGCCGAGGGCTACCTGTGAAAGAGGGCGGCTGGCCCGGCCATCCTCAGGGTGGGTGCTCCAACTCACCTCTGGGGCTGGATGGGGGAGAGCGGGAGTTGCCCAGGCCCTCCTCCTCCATCAGCACCTGCAGATGCTCCTCCACTTCCTCCGGAAGTCGACCAGGGACGCCCGGGAAGGCCGCCGCCTCCTCCCGCTGGCCACTGGAGAAGGTCCGGTGCAGGGAATGGCAGCCGGGCGAGAGGGGCTCTCCCCCTCGGTTCTGCTGCTGAGAAGAAAAGGGGCAAGAAGAGCCGGAGTTAAGCCCCTCCCCAAGGCAGAGGTTCAGCCCTCTACGTCAGCGAAGGATCATCTGGCGGAAGGGCCTTCAAAAGCTTCCCTCGATCAGAACAGAGCCGGAAGGGACCTCGGAGGTCTTCTAGTCCAACCCCCAGCTCAAGCAAGAGACCCTATACCATTTCTGACAAGTGGCTGCCCAGTCTCTTCTTCAAAACCTCCAGTGATGGAGCACCCACAACTTCTGGAGGCAGGTAGTTCCACTGGTTAATTGTCCTCACTGTTTAAGGAAGTTTCTCCTTAGTTCCAGGTTGCTTCTCTCCTTGATTAGTTTCCATATATTGTTTCTTGTCCTGCCTTCAGGTGCTCTGGAGAATAGGTTGACCCCCCCCTCTTCTTTGTGGCAGCCCCCCAAATACTGGAGTACTGTGATCATGTCACTCTTAGTCCTTCTTTTCCCTAAACTAGACTCTTCCCTTGCATGGACTGAGGCTCCAGGGTTTCCGGTGTCAACCACTGAGCGAACGCTTCCCCCAAAGCCCCAGCTGCTCTTCCAGGGGTCGGCAACCTTGGCTCTTTTATGACTGGTGGACTTCAACTCCCAGAATTCCTGAGCCAGCCATGCTGAGGGGAAAGGGAGAGGTTTCAAGCTGAGCCATGCTGGCTCAGGAATTCTGGGAGTTGAAGTCCACCAGTCATAAAAGAGCCAAGGTTGCCTACCCCTGGCCTAGTCCATTGTTTCTCCACCTCAGCAACTTTAAGACGTGTGGACTCCAACTCCCAGAATTCCTGAGCCAGCATGGGGGAATTATGGCCCCTTTTATGACTTGTGGACTTCAACTCCCAGAATTCCTGAGTCAGCCGTGCTGAGGGGAAAGGGAGAGATTTCCAAGCTGAGCCATGCTGGCTCAGGAATTCTGGGAGTTGAAGTCCACGAGTCATAAAAGGGCCAAGGTTGCCTACCCCTGCGGCCTTGGCCTGGGAGGCTGCAAGGTGAGGGCACGGGCCTCTCCTACCCCCAGGCAATGCTGCCCTTCGGCCCCAGAGGGATCCTGCAGCTCTTGACCGCTGGGCCCAGAGTCAGGTTGACTTGTGGCCTGCAGAGCTGCAGAGCTGAGCAGCCTTCTTCCCTCCCCCCCCCCACACTTCTAGCTGCCTTGACATTTCGAGTGAGGTCTCTTTTTTGCAGCCAGATCTAAGAAGAATCTGGCACAAAGAATGGAGACGCAATACATTCATGAGCATCACCAGCACAGCCAGGCCTTAGGGCAGAGCCCGCATTGGGGGGGGGGGATCCGGCTAGAATGCCGTTTGCAGCAGATGACAGCTCCCTGGCTAGCCCTTGGAAACCCCTGGGGGAGCTGAAAAAGGCCAGATACCGCCAGGAGCCCCCCCCACACACACACACCACTCCCTGGGACGGGAGGAAGCCCCTGGCGCCCATCCTGAGGCACTCACTGGAGGAGGGATGAAGGTTTGGTACAAAGCGTCTCCGGCAGGCAAGCTGCGCCTCCGGGGCTCAGCCCCCTTCCGGACCCAGACGGCTTCCAGGGGCACCCGGGGCGCGGCCAGCTGCCTCCGGGCCTCGTCCGCCTCTCGTTCCAGCCGCTGCCTCTCGCCCTCGCTCTCCCGCAGCCGGGCCTCCAGGACAGCCACCTCCTGGGCCTTCTCCTGGCCCAGCTGCCGGCAGCGGCTCAGCTCCTGCTGCAAGAGAGCGTGCTGCTTCTGCAAGAGGGCGAGCTCCGTGCTTTGCTGGTCGGCCGAGGGGGTCTCCTTGC
The DNA here is from genome assembly GCA_023970755.1 of Azemiops feae. Classification (NCBI taxonomy): domain Eukaryota; kingdom Metazoa; phylum Chordata; class Lepidosauria; order Squamata; family Viperidae; genus Azemiops; species Azemiops feae. Next base: position 191,692 of record JALGBA010001993.1, read on the forward strand.
AGGAGTTGCTGCGGCTCAGCCGCTCCCGCTGGCGTTCCACGGCCTCGGGCGCCTGGAAGGCCAGGAGGGAGTCCTGATGTGCCACGATGCCCTGAGGGAGAAAGAGAGAAGAGGGCAGCAGACAGGCTCTCTGGTTTATCTGTAAATGTCCAATCAGCTGCTTTAGGAAACAGGATCTCGGTTCCCAGCATTGCACATCCGACGGCTGACCTTGGCTGAGCTGGGCTTCCATCCCCCCCTTCCTCCTCCTTACAGCCCAACCTCCCCCCACTCATCCCCGTTACTAATGTCAGGCTGTCAGCTCATGAAGCTTGGATGGGAGGAGAGGCAGCCACGACAGCTGCTCTGCTCGGCACGAACACCAGGGCAGAGCCGTGGGCCCCAGGTCAGCCCAGGGCGCAGCTTTTGACAAGATTAAAGGGAGAGCCATCATCTTAATTACTAACGTTAAGTTTAATAAAACCCTTTAACGGAGGGTCTAACCTGCAATCCATGGAGTAGAGAATAGAGGCTCTTGAGGCGCTGGAGCATCTCCTGGAGATTGGGGAGAGGAGGCTGCGTTCAGTCTGGCCAGACCAAGCTCCTTCCTCCACCCACCCCACCCAGAGCAAGAGTACGACACCATCCCTGCTTCTCTCCCGGCAACTCCTCAGGCACGCTTCCGACTCACCTCCTGCACTCCTTTGGGCTGCAGCTGGTTGCCATTTCCATCCTAAGGGAGGAAGGCATCACCCACTTCAGGGGCCACAATGCCAAAACTGGCTGAAAGCTCAGCAAGGGATCTGAATCTGGGCCAGCTCAAAACAGAAGGGTGGCCAAGATCCCTCTCCCCCCCCCTCCGGAAGAGTGAGGATCTCCTCTCCAGTTCCTGATGGGCCCAAGGACCAGTCCTCCCTCCTGCAGGATCCCCTCCCCCTCCCCCAATTTCCCAGTCACCCCAGCCAGGCCACAGGTGGCCTGAAAGCTCAGGACCGGCTGCTGAACGTCTCAGTTTTGCACGAGCAGCGTGGTCTTTATCAGAAGCCCCAAATCTTCCTAGCAATAAGCCTTTTTCCCCCCCAACTACCCTGGACCCAAACGGGGAGAAAGCATTTCTAAAGGAATTTCAAGAGGTGAAGATTTCCATCAGCCTCCTTGGGCAAAAAAAATAAAATAAAAAAAATCAGTTTCTTGCGGAAAGCTTGACGAGCCCACGCAGCCCTCTGCACGTGGCTGATAAAAGCGTGGCCAGGGGGAGCTTCCATCCCTTCGCAAAGACCCGGCAGCTCCCCAGTGAAGGCAGACTGCCAAGCCTGGCTGCAGCACGGAAACAGGGGAAGGGCTCGGCTGTCCAGTTGCCCCCCAAAGCTCACCCGATGGTTTGAATCCGCCTCAACCCTGGCAAACTCAAGAGCGTGGTTCGCATTTCCAGTCTCCCCGTCTGTAGGAAGAGAACGGGAGAGGGTTTTAGCTCCAGAAAGTGAATGCAAAATATCTCAAACAGTGATTTGAGCACCAAAATCAGGAGCGAAGAGAGAGAAATCTTCCCCAGACTGTTCCCTTTCATTTCCGTCTTGTCCTCTACTGCCATCCACCATCCCTCCCATCCTCACAAAGAAAAATAAATCGGGAAAGCCGCAGTACTGCCGGCATGTACCAGCAGCCTACGGTGAACTTTCAGGGACCTTCTTTCTGTTGGGGAAGCTCAGGGTGAGGAGATGCAAAGGGGAACGGAATGAGACCACTCGCCATGGGACAACTTGCCGCGGGAAAATTCAACAATTTCATTTAATTATTTAAAGTAATTTTAAAAAAACATTTTAATTTTTGTCATTCACATTTCATTTCGCACCCCCCCCCCTTTTTTTTTTTGGGATCCTTTCTTTAATGAATCTATTTCACCAGGTAAATTTTGTTCCGCGGCAAGTTGGCTGTGGCGACCTGGCCCAGTAAGCTGACCCTGGAGGAAGCTGTGGGCCGAAAAAATCGTAGAAGGTGGCTTCTTACTGGCGGCGTTACTGGGGTTTGGGCTGGAGCAGCTGCTGGGAGTCTGTGTGTGGTTCTGCTCTAGGTCCCAGCTGGGTCCCACGACGAGATCTTTCAAAACTTCCACTGGGAATGTATTTGTTGGTGAAGAGAGACAGAAAAGACACACTCACACACAAATACACAAACACGTATTTAACAAACAGATATTCTTGCTCTGTGATAATAACGTGGTTATCGACAACATTCCCAACGGGAATATCAATTGAAAGGATCGGTAAGTCTCTGTAGCCATCCTGATCTAGACCCCCATCTTCAAGAACTAAGGACTCTTCCTTGCAGTGGGTTGCCGTGGGGAGAACGATACCTTCTCTGATGGCCTCCTGGACCAGCTTCTCGCCATGCGGGGGGTCCGACGACTCGGTGCGGAAGAGAGTGCGGGGGTTCCCCCAGGGCAAAGGGCCGTCTTCCCTGCCGCTCTGAAGAGCCACAAGGTCTGCAAAGAGTTCCGCTTTCTCCCTGAGAAGCACCCCAATCTCCTGGTCACATTGCTGAATCTTATCTACGGGAAGGAAGGAAGGAAGGAAGTGAAGGTGGCTGCCAGGGGAAGCTGCAAAGTCTGCCCAGGGAAGCTGGGAGTGAGCTTGACCTTACCCTTCAGCTTCCGGAGAGAGGCTTCACTCTCGGTCTCAATGAGGGGGAAGTCAGCCCGGTCAGGGCAGCTGCAGTGGAGAAGCAAGCAGAAAGGTCAGGTCAACCCTTTGGGCCAAGGAGTCTTGGGCAGCCTGTGATTCTGGCAGTTTGGGGCGAGGGGGGGGCTGTGTAGAAGCACCTTTGCCATAAATTAACTCAACTCCCATTTAGAGTTCTTTCCACCAACGTCTGGGGCAACTGAATCAGCCATCTGGCCATTTCAGCCAAGCTCTGCCTTCTCTGGACATTAAAGGAGAAAGAAGGCAATCCTGTGGCCCTTTTACTGCTACCTCCAGCTCATTCCGTATTTTGGGAAAGTCCTGTTTTAGTCTCCCTCCGTTCTTGCTGTCTTTTTTTTTTTTTTTAAAAAAGGCTGTGATTATTTAAAGTCATGACCACTGAAAGGGACCACAAATCTTAAAGAGGAATTGGGATTCCCTCTCTGAGGCCATTCCAATCAAATAAACGGATTCCACCTATTTGTATAAATGGGTTGCCTTATTGATCTTGAAAAATTATATGCTGCTCCTTACAGCCAAGTTATGGCAGGTATAGTATAGTAAAAATATAAGCTAAAGTAAAACAAAAAAGGAAAGGAAAGGGAGAAATAAAAGAAAAAAGTGCAAAATGAAAAAAAGTAGAGGAAAACTTAGGAAAATAAGATAGAACGATATTACGAAATGGCTTCTGGCCTTCTTCAGGAGTTATAAGTACAATTGTATTTTAACCTCCATCTCTAAAGCTGCATCACGACTCTCTTCTTTTTGTAATCTCTCCTGTCTAATCATCCAACCCATAAATCATGTTCCTTTCTCTTTTTTTTTATGCGAAGAGTCCATCAGGGATGTCCAATAAATGTAGATATTGTCTTTTCTCTAATCAAACAAGTCAACTTAGCCATTTCAGCTAGTGCAGTCTCATCACAGGCTGGACGTCACCGTGACCGAATTCACACAGAGTGATACGCTGTGCACCATGCTTTGTAAGCCACAACTAGCTGGGTTCACATCATATCGCAAGCCAACATCGACTAGAGCATGTTTATGGCTCAGACTAGTTCTTTAGCAAACCCCCATCAGGCATGGAGGTGGCTTCAACTCCTTGCCTTACAAGAGGGGCAGGTCTGGATGCCTGTCCCACTGCCAGGCCTATGGAAGGATGGGAGGAAAGCTGCCCCCCCCACCCCACTCACAGCTTGACACTCTGCTGGATGACCTTCATCCAGGTGTTGCGGTCATCACGCGATGCAGCGTGAACCTCATACATCTCAGGCGGGGTGTTGCTGATCAGGAACATGCCCTTCTCCTGGTTGGCAATGTCACGGACAATCAGGTTCTGGATGGAGATGACTGTTGGCTTGTCCTGAAAGGAAAGAAGCATGTTCAGACTCTCCCCTCATACGTAGGAAGGGACCTTGGAGGTCTTCTATTCCAACCCTCTGTCCCGGGCAGGAGACCTTATACCATCCCGGACAAATAGTTGTCCACAATCTTTTCAAAATCTCCAGCGATGGAGCCCCCACAACTCCGGGAAGCATCCATTCATCACCCTCTTTCAAAAGTAGCATTCATTGTGGATCAGAAAGCCTTGAAACGCAACATCCCCAAACCATTGTTTAATTGGCTTGGAGGTCCTCTCTTGAAGCCATCTTGGCTTCATCCATGTAATTTTCATAGCAACCGTATGAATGTCCTTTTTTTCCAGGGTTGTCTATACAGCCCTGTGATTTCCTGGTGGTTTTCCATCCAAAAACTAACTGCATCTGATCCTCCTTAGCTTCTTCACATCAGCCAGGATGAGACTAAGAATGTTAGCAAAAACCCTTGCTAGCAAAGACAATCCCAGTTCTGACAAGATCTATTCCTGGGCCCATCTGCCTGTAAGGGGTCCAAAATACAGCCATGGCCCTGGGCGTTCTGTGCCAACAGGCACCCAGTTTGAGACTTGGGTATCTCATCACAGGAAAAGGTGATGGAAAAATAAAAGGGCACTTACGAGGGTGGGGAAAATATACTTTTGGTCCTTCTCTTGCAGGAAGATGAGAACGTCTGTCATCAGAACCACCAAGACATCTGCAAGGGACAGAGGGACAAGGGACCACGGGGAGAGGAACAGTTTAATGCAGGGGCCCCCAATCCCTGGGCCACAGCCCACTACCGAACCTTGAGCGGTTGGGAACTGGGCTGCGGAAGTGGCAGGAGTGTGTGCACGCGCATTCTCACTTCTGCGAGCAACGGACAAGTGCCTGCATGTGCACTCCATTTATATGAGTGGCGGGCGCATGTGCCCGCTGCTTGCGCACATGGAGCTGCACACGCTTGCCCGCCACTCACGCAGAAACATCCCCTCTCTGGACAGTGATTAATATTTATATGTTACTTATATGTAAGGGTGTAGGTCTATACATATGTCGTATATAGTATGTTTAAATGTGTTTTATGTATGTGTACACTTTGAGAGCAAGCAACTCAATTTCATTTTTAATGTCATTTAAAAAAATGACAATAAAGGTTATCTATCTATCTATCTCTCTTCCCCCTGCTGGGGGAACTCTGGTTTACTGTAGGTTGGGGAACTCTGGTTTACTGTATATTCTACACATTACCTTGAGTTATATAAATAAAAGATAGGGTAGAAATATAAGTACACACAAAGAACTAAATAACAGTGGCAATGATTATTCCATGTTTCACCAAAAATACGGGGGGAGGGGGGGGGAGGAAGTCTCACAGCATGTCACAGTACTATATTTTGTGGTCCAGAGAGGAGGCCTTAGGGATTGGCTTGCAAGAATGACCGCAGGTTGTCCTCAACTTACAACACTTCGCTTAGTGACCCTTCAAAGTTACAACGGCACTGAAAAATGTGGCTTAGGGCTGTTTTTCACAGTTATGACCTTCGCACCATCCCCATGGTCACGTGATCAAAATTCAGAGGCTTGGCAACTGGCTTATATGTATGACAGTTGCAGTGTCCTGGGGTCATGTGACCCTCTTTTGCGACCTTCTGACAAGCAGAGTCCACAGGGAAGTCAGATTCACTTAACAACCGGATGACTAACTTCTCGACTGCTGTGATTCGCTTAACAACCGTGGCAAGAAAGATCCTTAAATTAGGGCAAAACTCACTTAACAAATGTCTCACAACAGACATTTTGGGCTCAATTGTGGCCGTAGGTTGAGGACTACTATATTAAATCAGTTTGCAGAAGCTGGCTCTCCTTCGTTCGGAAGCTAAACCACGGCAGGGATGGGGCCTTCTCTGCCATTCCTCCCACCTTTCAAGCGCCCTGCGGGGGTCTTCCAGAGCATGCCGCCGTCGTGGACCAGTTTGCGCCGTAGCATCTCCTCCTTGCTGAAGGGCCCCCGCTCCCAGGGCAGGTGGGCCTTGGTCCGCCCATCCACCCGGCCGTAGATTTCCTGCAGCCGCGCGTTCTTCTCCTGATTGTGCACTTCCTGGTCAATGGTGGAGAGCAGCTCTTTGACCACAGACAGGGCTGTGCTCAGATCTTTCTGATCCACTTCATTCCCTGGGGGGGGGGGGGGGGAGAAAACATTAGCAGATTCACTGAGAGTTTGGGAAAGGAGAGAAAACCACCCAGAAAGGAAGGGCAAATTTGTAGGCAACTTGGAGGCAGAAACACGGGTTTCAAAGCACTCCGAGAGGATCCCCTTTAGCGAACTCGCTAGAAGCAAGACTGGGAAATTCCTAAAATCCAGGTTCGTTTTATCATACGTGGCGGTCTTGCAAATATGTGAAAACATACCGGACAAACATAACGACGGCAAGTCAGAAAATATTTAATGAATGAAACCTGAAGCTTTTCTTTTAGGTATGATGGACAAGCCAACTGAAAGACAAGATGGGGTGCTATTCCTTCACCTGGAGACGGGTGCGAGGATTGTACTTGCCAAGCGCCAGAAAGAAAAAGGGCTGCCAAATGTTGAAGAGTGGATTTTGAAATTGACTTGAATTAGCCGAGATGGTGAAATTAACTGCTTTGATCAGAGATAACGGACTAGACAGCTTTATAAGAGATTGGAACACAGCCAAGCTCCCACCCAATCAGTTCAAACCCCACTGGCAGTTAAAAGGAAGAAACAGCTGCGATCACACATTGCTCCTAGAAGCACGAGGCCAAAGACGCCAGCCTGAAGATGACGAATGGGACTTCGTCGAAACGTCGCCAAGACACTTCCAATTTTACGCGGGAGAAAACCCGAATTACCAAAGACCTACATACAAACACCCGTGAAAACCTCAGAAAACATTGCAGTTATCAAAGACATATATATATATAACATTTCTTTTTTTCAGCAACCAGCCGGGGTGGATTCTATATCAATCAGAATAGAGCTGGAAGGGACCTTGTTAAATGTTAAATTTATTTGGTATTTGGATCACCTTTTTCTCTTTTTTATACACATTTTTCTTTTTTGTTGTTAGTGCTGAACGTATGTTTTTGTTTTGTTCTGTTCTGTTCTGGGATTTAAAGATTTGGTGTTCACCCTAGAGCACCATTACAGAGACCTTAACTGAAACCTGGATAGTTCAGTTTCCTTGATCTTGTCCGTCCACGTGAGCATGAGGCTATCCCTCAGTCCAACCCATTCTCTGGACGGTCCTTGTCCTCAAAAAAACCTTTTCTCAATCCGTCTTTCTCCAGAGCTGCACTTAAAATCCCTTCCGTCATGTTTCGGTAGCTTCCCGAGATATTATAGAGAGAAACACAGCCAAACCAGAGCTACAGGTAGTCCTTGCTTAATGACCTCGTTCAAATGGTTCAAAGTTACAACAGTGCTGAACAAATGGTGTGTCATGGCTGCCTCTCTCCTATCCAGGCTTCACGAGCCGACAGCCTGACATTAGCAACCGGGGAGGGGAAGATTGGACTGTAAGGAGGAAGAAGAGGGGGATGGAGCCTTGTGAGGCTTCAGCCAGCCAAGGTTAAGTTGAGGATTACCTGTAATATCAACTGGATTAAGGTGCAATCACTTATTTATCAAAGCAACTTGCACTTGTACATGTTTTCTTTTCACCATGATTCAATGAACAACCCAGAACCTGCTTTCCTGGTAAGTACTGGTTGTTGTTTTTAAGGGTCTTTTTATGTACATGTTTTACTGTTTATATTTTTCTGAGCACGGGGGCACACTGTGTTTATATTTTTCTGAGCGTCCACAGAACGGGTATTTTCAATTTAGAAATAATTCATGAGCCATGGTTAAAAAAAGCGAAACTGATAAAACTGTCCCCAAAGACAAAGTTTCACGTTCGCTTTCTTAATCAAGGCAAAAACCACGGGTGTTGCTTGGGTGAGTAAAGATGTTATCAAACCTTTCTGGTTTAGAAAGACGGATCTTGTTATAAAAACAGGTCAAAGCTTTCAGATATTGTTAAACAACCAGCATGGGACTCTGCATCCAGAGCATTAACTGAGACACGATCACAGCTAATAAAATTCAGTGAAGTAGGAGCAAAAGATCTAGCTGTTTTCAGTTAGACTTCCATTTTACACATGCACATAAATTGAGCGCTACTTAAAATATTTTCAAATAAACGACATGTTCCATACTGGAAGTACTAGAAATACATTTCTTAGGCGATAGAAACAGCCCATGGTACAAATTTGCAAAATTGGCTGTCGTAGCTATTAACCGTTGATGAAAGTATTTTTTAAAAAAGTAACAACACGCTAAAAGGCCACCCGGGCCTCTCTCCGGTACCTTTGGAGTTTTGCAGGATTCGATCAATGAGCCCAGGATATTTGGTGATGCGCTGGGTGACGAGCAGGATGCATTCTTGTACCCCATGCCGCCGAAGCACTGATGAGCGCGACAATCTCTGGAAACATTGAGGAAATGGGCGGAAGGGTCATTACCCAGAATACATCCACAAGATATGCAGCACACATCTGTACACACCTCACCCACACACCTCATGCCAAATCTAAACCCCAAAGCTTCGATCATAGCTATAAAACGAGGAAATGCACAAACCCTGAAAAGGTTGTGCGTGTGACTACAGATAGTCCTCGAGTGGGACTGGAATTTCGGTCACTAAGTGATGCTGTCGTGGCTGCATCTCTCCTAGCCAAGCTTCAATGAGCTGACAGCCTGACATTAGCAACGGGGTTGGGGGGGGGGAGGGATTGGACTGTAAGGAGGAAGAAGGAGGGGATGGAAGCCCAAGCTGAGCCTCGAGAGAAGCTTCAGCCAGTCAGGGTCAGCTACGGATATGCAGAACTGGGAACTGAGAATGTTTCCTAAACAATATACAAGCACCTGATTGGATGGATGGCAGGGGGGAGGGGGGGGGAAAGGAAAATTTACTTTGCATTGTTTGCACGGGAAAATCTCAGATTCAGCTTTCGCTACTTCTGTAACCATTTAAGCTTCCATAAACAACAACAAACGGCCAGGGGTCTTTCTTTGCTAAATGACTGAGTGGGATGGTTTCACTTAGTAATCTCTGCAGTCCCAATTGCTGTCATTAACTGAATGCCAGGGTTATAGGCAAGGCAACTTCTTGCTGGTTCCCACAACCAAATCACTGGGAAGTCCCAGGTGATTTGCTAGCAGGCCAGCAGGCAGGTAAATAGCTACTGCTGGGTAGGAGAGGGCAGGAGGGGATGCCCAAGGGTGTGAAGGAGGCTCAGCAGGAGTCAGGGAGGTGCAGAGAGGGTGTCTGGAGGAGTGGTAGGGGAGGCGTGGCAAAGCCCAGGCAGGGTGCATGGTGTGCAAGTGGCTGGTGTGAGCACAGAAGGGATGGGGAAGGATGCACAGGTGGGAAAGACCCAATGATTTATGACTGTCTCTGCTGGCTTCCCCACTGACTCCTTGGGGAAGCCAGCAGGAAAAGTCATGAATGGCAATCACAAGATCGTGGGTGCTGTAACCAATTGTAAAGTTGTTGAGTGCCCAGACTACAATCACACGACTGCGGGAATGCTAGGATGGGGGAATTCCGAGGACCAGTCGTAACCACTATTCTTTCAGCACTGCTATAACTTTTGCTGAATGAATGTTCATAAACCGAGAACTACCTGTATATTCCATAAGCCTGGCTGGGTTTGGACAAAATGCATGCTAAATCTAAAACAGGACTTTCCATCCTCTGCTGGGAGGGTAGAGGTGTCACATAGCGAGCGAGAAGCAAAGAATTGACTGCAGAACAGTAGCAAATTCCAGTGGAATAGTTGGGTCGATTGGCCACTCAAAACGACCAAGATTATTTTGCGGTGGGAACAAAAAATGAGTGTTCTTCTTTGGAAATACTATTCTCTAAAAACACAAAATTTATTTCCCACTTGAAAGATTCGAAATGTTTTGTGCGCCCTCATTTGTCATAATGTCTGAACTTGTACATGTGCATATGTGTGTGTGTGTGTGCAAACATCAGCTGGTAAAGTCTTTAGTTTTTTTTATTTTGAGGGCCTCTCAAAAGTTTCTCTCAAAAGAAAATTTGAGGGCCTCTCAAAAGAGCGTCAAGGTCTTCTTTCTGTAGGGACAATGTTCCACTAGGAGGGAGCTGCCACGGAGAAGGTCTTCTTCTTGGTCCCACTTAGAAGCGGGTCACGTAAATGAAGATTCAATCATCCAGGCCAAAAGTATCTCAAAAGGTGAAATCATGGCAACTGGAACCAAAGTTTATTAAAGTTTATTAAAGTTTGGGTCCTAGGGCTTTCCTTAGGAGAGGGTTCTAGGTCTTTCCACACTTGTAGGGAACCACTCATACACCGCTTGCTAATGGATTCAAGACAGGGCTGGCCACGCTGCTTTGTGGTCCTCGAAGGCCGCTGCAGAAACAGGAGAAGGAAAGGACACGGGAGAAACAGGAAAAGGTCTTACCCGGATGAACTGCTGGAACCGCTTGTCCCGAGTGAAGAGCTCTTTGTAGAGCTTGACAGCTTTGGTGTGATGGCTGCAGAACTCTGAGTAGGCCTTCTTCATTTGCTCGGCAGTAGGGCCTGAAAACTGGAAGGCAGGATTGCTTGGACTAGTCATAAAGGCACTAAACTAGAAACCAGGAGATGGTAAGTTCTAGTTCTGCCTGAGGCATGAAACCCGGCTGGGTGATTTTGGGCCAATCACCAGGAGATGGTGAGTTCTAGTTCTGCCTGAGGCATGAAACCCGGCTGGGTGATTTTGGGCCAATCACCAGGAGACGGTGAATTCTAGTTCTGCCTGAGGCATGAAACCCGGCTGGGTGATTTTGGGCCAATTACCAGGAGACGGTGAGTTCTAGTTCTGCCTGAGGCATGAAACCCGGCTGGGTGATTTTGGGCCAATCACCAGGAGATTGTGAATTCTAGTTCTGCCTGAGGCATGAAACCCGGCTGGGTGATTTTGGGCCAATCACCAGGAGATGGTGAATTCTAGTTCTGCCTGAGGCATGAAACCCGGCTGGGTGATTTTGGGCCAATCACCAGGAGATGGTGAATTCTAGTTCTGCCTGAGGCATGAAACCCGGCTGGGTGATTTTGGGCCAATTACCAGGAGACGGTGAGTTCTAGTTCTGCCTGAGGCGTGAAACCCGGCTGGGTGATTTGGGGCCAATTACCAGGAGACGGTGAGTTCTAGTTCTGCCTGAGGCGTGAAACCCGGCTGGGTGATTTGGGGCCAATCACCAGGAGATGGTGAGTTCTAGTTCTGCCTGAGGCGTGAAACCCGGCTGGGTGATTTGGGGCCAATTACCAGGAGACGGTGAGTTCTAGTTCTGCCTGAGGCGTGAAACCCGGCTGGGTGATTTTGGGCCAATTACCAGGAGACGGTGAATTCTAGTTCTGCCTGAGGCATGAAACCCGGCTGGGTGATTTTGGGCCAATCACCAGGAGATGGTGAGTTCTAGTTCTGCCTGAGGCATGAAACCCGGCTGGGTGATTTTGGGCCAATTACCAGGTGGTGAGTTCTAGTTCTGCCTGAGGCATGAAACCCGGCTGGGTGATTTTGGGCCAATCACCAGGAGATGGTGAGTTCTAGTTCTGCCTGAGGATGAAACCCGGCTGGGTGACCTGGGGCCAGTCACCATCTCTCTGCCCAACTCACCTCACAGGGTTGTTGTTGAGGGGAAAATAAAAGGAGGAAGGAGTACAGGTAGCCCTCGACTTACTGCCACAACTGAGCCCAAACTTTCTGTGGCTAAATGAGACGTTTATTGAGTTTTGCCCCATTTTACGACCTTTCTTGCCACAGTGGTTAAGTGAATGACCAGCTTCCCTGTTGACTTTGCTTGTCAAAAGGTCGCAAAGGGGGATCACGTCACAACCCCCCCCCAGGACGCTGCGACAGTCATAAATACGAACCCGTTGCCAGGCGTCTGAATTTTAATCATGTGACCAGTGTTTGTAAGTGTGAAAAACGGCCGTAAGTCACTTTTGACTTTGAACGGTCACTAAATGAACTGTTGTAAGTCGAGGACTACCTCTATTAGATACGTTTGCCGCCTTGTTTATAAGATAACAATACAGGCAGGATATAAATAAATAGTGAGAGGGGGGAAGGACGCAAGAGCGGAGCCTGTGGGGGGGAGAGGTCCTTTGTAAGAAGGCGCCTTCCCGTACCTGCTGGATCAGGATGTCTCCCAGGCGGTTGATCACAAAGTTCTTGCGGCTGCCGTCAGCCAGAGATTCCTTCCGGCGTTCCAAAAGGTGGGCCAGGAAGCTGTCATGGATCTCACTGAGCTCGTCCACGCAGGGGAACATGCTCTGCACCACCGAGGCGTCCATCTGCAGGTCTTCCAGCATCCCCTTGCGGAAGAGGTTGGTCATGATCTTCAAGGTCTGGACGTGATGCAGCTCTGTCTGGATCAGCTCTGCAGGGACAGGCAGGAGAAAGAAACTCGGCTGGGGGGCAAACAGGGGCTGGGCTGGAGGTCCTAAAAACAGGGAAGGGTAGAATCTCACAGCTGAATAACGAGAGTGTGTCCTGAAAACAGAGCGACAGAGTTGGGAAGGACCTTGGAGGTCTTCTAGTCCAACCCCCTGCTCAGGCAGGAAACCCTGCTTGCACCAGAGGGCAGGACGAGAAACAATGGTTGGAAACTGATCAAAGAGAGAAGCAACCTGGAATTAAGGAGAAACTTCCTGGCGGTGAGGACAATCAACCAGTGGAACGAACGTTGCCTTCAGAAATTGTGGGTGCTCCATCACTGGAGGTTTTTAAGAAGTCACTTGTCTGAGATGGCATAGGTTCTCCTGCTTGAGCAGGGGGCTGGACTAGGAGACCTCCAAGGTCCTATTCTATTCTATTCTATTCTATTCTATTCTATTCTATTCTATTCTATTCTATTCTACTCTACTCTACTCTACTCTACTCTACTCTACTCTACTCTACTCTACTCTACTCTACTCTACATTCTATTCTAATTCTAATTCTAATTCTAATTCTAATTCTAATTCTATTCTATTCTATTCTATTCTATTCTATTCTATTCTATTCTATTCTAATTTCTATTCTAATTTCTATTCTATTCTATTTTTCTATTCTATTCTATTCTATTCTATTCTATTCTATTCTATTCTATTCTATTCTATTCTATTCTATTCTATTCTATTCTATTCTATTCTATTCTATTCTATTCTATTCTATTCTATTCTATTCTATTCTATTCCAAGCCAATGGCTGTCCAATCTCTTCTTTAAAACTCCCAGTATTGGAGCACCCACAATGTCTGGAGGGAAACTGTTGCACTGATTAATTGTTGTGACTGTCAGGTAATTTCTCCTTATTTCTAGATGGCTTCTCTCCTTGATTAGTTCCGGTCATCCATCCCACTTAGTTTAATTCGCAAAGAAAGACTCCTGGTTCATTTCTTTTTCCAAAAGTATACTTTACTGCAGGAGTCCCCAACCTATCGGACCGTGGCCTATTTCCAACCGGGCTGCGGGCCGGCGCAGAAGTGCACACGCGTGCAGCTCGACTCACACGAGTGGTGGGCCAGCGTGCATGGCACGTGCGCACAGCTCGACTTGCAGTCCAGCTGCATGTGCATGCGTGAGTGTGCCAGCTCGCCGCTTGCGCGAGTTGAACTACATGCGTGTGCGCCCATTGCTCGCATAGCCCAGTTCCCCTCTCCCCCACCCCAGTCGGGCCACCAAGCCACAAAGGTTGGGGACCACTGCTTTACTGAGAACAAAGCGGCTATGACAGTTTCCATCCATTGCTTCTTGTCCAGGTGCTTTGGAGAAAAGTTGAATTGTTCTGGTATTATCTTGTTCTGTTTTGTCCTTATTTTCTTTCATTCTTTTCAACCTCTGAAGACATTTTATTTTTCTAAAACTGAGAACAGCAGCAACTTATTTACATGCTGAAGCTTCTGGATGTACTTGAAGGACAGTCCCATGTAGAGCTCATTGCGGTAGGCAAGCCTTTGAGTGACCAGGGCACGGGGACTGTCTGAAGGGCCCCCAATGTAGGAAAGGGCACAATTGGGTGATTAACAATTTATAAAACATTTAAAAACAAAGAACAATGCAGAAAACGTAAGAACAGACAAGACAATGACAAAGGGACAATGATGTCAGGGAGGTATAGAAAGGGACAATGGGCTTTGGTCCTCTTCTCCAAAGTGCCGGGTTTTTAGGGCCCTTTGAAATCTCAGTAGGGTGGGAACTATTTGAACTGGGGGAGGGGGAGACTTCATTCCAGAGGCAGCCGTTGTTACGGAGAAGTTGCACTTCTGAATCCCAGTAGGTGGCTCTGTTTAATCAATTATCCTGCCAGATTGAAACAGGCAGGCAGATATTATCACATTACCAGGCCCTGGACGACAGAGAAGGAGGTGGCTGGATGGAGTCACTGAAGCAGCAGGCGTGAGCTTAAATGGACTCCAGAAGATGGTAGAGGACAGGAAGGCCTGGAGGAACGTTGTCCGTGGGGTCACGATGGGTCGAACACGACTTCGCAACTAACAACAACAACAACAACAACCACCAGGCCCTATATGCCATGTAGGGCTTTACAGGGAGTGACCTTGACTCGCACCTGGAGCAAACCGGCAAGCGGTGCAGCTCACAAAACAGGGGTGTATGTGGGCATATTGAGGCATGCCCACCACTGCCTGAGCTGCTGCCTTCTGGACCAGCTGAAGCTTTCAGGCGGCCTTCAAGGGCAGACCCATCTACAGCATGTTGCAGTAGTCAAGCCATAAGGTGACATGGGTACAGGTGACTGTCTGAAGGGCCCCTGATATATATATAAAAAAGGGCACAACTGACACAGCAGATGAAGTTGGGCAAAAACCTTCCTGGCTGCAATGCCATCTGCTCATGGAGAGGAGCTGTGAACTCAGGAAGATCCCCCAATTGTGCACCACCCTTGAATGGTGGAGTGCTAGGGTCAAAGGTCAAATCTCTTCTGGTTTGGCTGGTCCAAATCCACAGCCATTTGTGGTCTGACCAGGATGGAGTCCTAGTAAGTCCCCCATCTGAACACATACAGACCTAGAGAACCTCCATAGCTTCACGTGGCTGGCCCGGAATCAAAAGGTAACAGAACAGAATAACAGAGTTGGAAGGGACTTTGGAGGTCTTCTAGTCCAACCCCTTTCTCAGGCAGGAAATCCTATACCATTTCAAACATAATGGTTGTCCAATCTCTTCTTAAAAACTCCCAGTGTTTGAGCGTTCACAACTTCTGGAGGCAAGTTCTTCCACTGGTTAATTTGTTCTCACCATTAAAAAATTTCTCCTTAATTCCAGGTTCCTTGATTAGTTTCCATCCATTGATTCTTGTCCTGCCTTCGGGTGCTTTGGAGAATAACTCGACCCCCTCCTCTTTGTGGCAGCCCCTCAAATATTGGAACCCTGCTATCATGTCACCCCTGGTCCTTCTTTTCATTAAACTAGACACACCCAATTCCTGCAACCATTCTTTATATGTTTTAGCCTCCAGACCCGTAATCATCTCTGTTGCTCTTCTCTGCACTATGCTCAACAGAAAATTGAGCATATTCAGTGTACTGATGATATTAACCTCCAAACAGGCAGATGATCTCACCGGGGGTTTCATGTGGATGTTGAAAAGTGGGAGAGAGAGAATAGTGTCCTGTGGCCCCACAAGTGCGGGGCCTAGGGGACAATCTCTCCCCACCAATGAACCCTAACTGGGATCAGCCCTGAAGAAAGGAAGAGAATCACCATAGACAGGGCCACCAATCCCCAACCCACGGAGCCTGCTCAGAAGGATACTGTGGAAGTGGGGTTGTTGGGTTCCCCACTACTCTGCTTAAGTTTTTACAACACTTTTTCAACATTGCACTCGTTTCCCCAAGGCTTACATTGGGGGAGAGCATGGTACACAAATGTAATGAAAGAAAAATCAGTTGTGCTCTTTAGGGCTTCCTCTCGGACCTTCCCAGGAAAGGGGGGGTTGGCCTCCATCGCTGGGGAGGGGGGGGGGCTGAGGGGGGAGGCCCTCACGCTCACCATAGATGACGTCTTGGCGCTTCATGACTTCCTTCTTGTGCTGCTGCAGGAAGCTGTTGTCCACGGCCAGACTCCAGGAATCTGCGTCAAAATCCTTCTCGTCCATCTCAAAGTCACTCATCAACTGGCTGTAAAGGACTTCAGCTCCTGGGGGGAGAAAGGGCAAGGTTGTGTGTGTGCAGGTGTGCACTGGAGGGAGAATGAGGCTGATTTAGGCAAGGGGGAGGCATCGGAGATACAGGTGCGCCCTCAGAAGAGAATCCTGCCCCTCCTCAATAGCCAGGGGGATGCTTGGAACTTAATTTTCATTTTTATTCCTTATCAACTGATAATATAAAATACAAAAATGCAAAAGAAAACAGTAAGAAAGATAGGGGAGGGTAAAGTGTAGAAAAAAAAGGGGGGGGAGAGAAAGAAAAGGCACTGACTTCCGACTCCCGTTGGCGCAGGGGAATAAGATAATAACATCAAACCTCAACTTTTTACTTTTACATAATAGCATAAACTAGCCATATTCTAGGACAACAAACCCATCTAATCAGTAAAACCCAAAATCAAAGTTTCGGGATGCTTGAAACGTATCCAGCTTGCAATAATACACAGCAAAGCCAATGCAATAAATAAATAAATAAATAAATAAAAATTAAAAATGGGGTTACAATTGGACGAGTGCAACCACCACTTTGTCAGATATACCTTATCTGTGCAGAGTTCGAGCTAACTACATTATTATTTTCTGCCTATAATATAGGAAATCTCCCTAGTGGCAGCCTTGTCTTGGGAACAAAGAGATAAGGCTCCCTGGAACTTAGGGGCAGTTGGCCCGGCCCTTTTGCGGTCGCGCGGTGACTCCAGACTAGCTCCACGCTTGATCCCTCCTGCCCTGCTAGGCTGGCAGCTTCCCAGCAATGTTGACTTTTCTAACCTCTCCCCTCCTCCCCCAGATGTCTGGGTACTTGGCTTTGGTTCAGGAAAAAGCCACAAGGATACTCTGGCTCTGCATTTTCCCTCCTCCAGGTTTGCGTCCAGAAATACTCTCATCCTAAGCTGCACGTAAAGCCAACTCAGCTGTTGAAAGAAAACAGCCAAGAACCAACGACACCGACGTGTCTGCCTCAGCGATGTCAATGAGGAAATATTCTGTTTCTGCATTTCTGGAGGAGGTGCAGCGTGGTTGGTGGAGAGGATAATTGAGATCTAGTTTATCTTTAAGTTGGTTGTAGGCAGTGGTGGGATTCAGCCGGTTTGCACCAGTTCGGCAGAACCGGTAGCTAATTTTTGGTTGCCCAGGCCCAGAATGGACTTCCGGAAGCGGCATCCAAGCAGAGAACCGGTTCTTCACCTATTTGAATCCCACCACTGGTTGTAGGGTGGTCTGTAAACTGGCGATCACGCTGATCAATTTACAGACCACCCTACAACCATCTTAAAGATAAACTAAATCGCAATTATCCTCTCCAAATTTCCAGCATGATCACCGATTCTAAGAATCTGCTGAGATTGGAAGGCAGGCTGAGCAGAATAAAGAGGATTGGTGGTCGGGAGACTTAAGTCCTGCAAGGAGGGATTGTGGGAACTAGGAATGTGTGGACTTGAGAAAAGACAACGTGGCGAATCATGGCAGTGTTTTCTACGTACAGGTAGTCCTTGACTTACAATTATACTTGGGGCCAGCGTTTCCACTGTTCACCAAGGGGGTTGGTAAGTGAGTCGTGCCTGATTTTATGATCTTTTTTGCCACCGTTGTTCAGCGAATCACTGCATTTGTTAAGTGACTCACACGTATCATTAAGCAAATCTTGCTTTCCCCATTGACTCTGGTAGCCAAAGGCGATGGGGAAGGTTGCAAATGGTGATCACGTGATCCCTGCATGCTGTAACCGTCACAAATAGGCCAGTGGCCAAGGGCCTGAATTTTGATCATGGGACTGTGGGAAACCTGCGCAAGAGCTGGTCACACATCACTTTTTTCAGTGCCGTTGCAATTGTGAATGGTTGTTAAACAAATGGTTGTTAAGTTGAGGACTAAAGAGGTGCTGGATAGAGGAAGGACAGAGCTTGATCATCCCTGGTTCCAGAGGGCAGGACATATTACAAGGGGGGCTGACCAAGTACAGGTAGTCCTTGACTTACAACGGTTCATTTACTGACCGTCCAAAGTTACAACGGCACTGAAAAATGTGACTTACGACCGTTTTTCACAGTTACGACTTTTGCAGCATCCCCATGATCACGTGATTAAAACTCGGATGTTTGGCCACTGGTTCATATTTGTGACGATTGCCAGATCCCCTTTTGGGACCTTCTGCCAAGCAAAGTCAGTGGGGGAAACCAGATCCACTTAACAACCGTGTGACTAATTTAACAGCTGCAGTGGCTCACTTAACAACTGTGGCAAGAAAGGTCGTAAAATGGGCCGAAGCCCACTTAACACATGTCTCACTTAACAACAGAAATTTGGGGTTCAATTGTGGTCATAAGTGGAGGACTACCCGTACGCTGTATTGGGAATGTAAGAGCAGTGGGGAGCAAAGACCAAAGGAGAAGATGGGGAGACAGAGAGAGGATCCCCACCTTCGCTTAGGGATGTTTTGAGCAAGAATCTCTTGTAATTCTAGGATTCTAAGCTACCGAAATTGAAAATGAAATAAGCAAAGAAGATTTCAACATGCTGGGTTTCTATAGATACCACCTCTGCCACCTTCTATTTTTCCCCACAACAGCCCTTCCCTAGGAAACGTGCCAAGTCTTCTGCTGCAATATTGCTCTGCACTATCTATTTAGTACTCTTCCTGAACAGGCTTTCTAATTCTCTAGAAGACAGGAATCAAGCTCAACACAATCTTATTAGATTAATGCGTTGAAAAGTAACGTAATGGAATTAAGTAGAGGCAAAGGTAGAGTTCTTCCTCAAAGAAATGCAGTCACAGGAATAATCCTGGGCTGGAAACTGAATAAGAAGCAAAAGTGTGATGTGGGTGCATAGAAGGTTAGTGGGATTGTAGGCTGCAACGGCAGCATTTCACCATCAAAGGAAGTTAAGACTTTTTCATTGGTTCTGCTTTGGTCTGATCCCCTTTCAAGCCCACTATCCAGTTTGGGGATCCATTTTTCAAGGGAGATTGACCAACTTAGTTTTTTCTCTCATCCCATCACTCCGCTGAACACTGAATTCCCACAGCTCTGTCTCACTTCTCATCTTTTCTGATCCTCTCATCTTTCCTGCTAACTTCTCCTATTGGTGTCTTATGATTTATCAATGGTTGTTTATTATGATCTATGACCTATTATTTGCTGTTTATATGTACACGGGGAGCTTATGCACCGGAGACAGATTCCTCGTGTGTCCAATCATACTTGGCCAATAAAGAATTCTATGATTCTATGAACTGAGCAGGTTCGGAGAAGAGTAACGGACGAACAGTCTTATCAAGAGATGGAAAAATCTGAGAAAAACAGACTTGAAGGAGGTGAAGAATTACACCGCTCTTCCAACATGAAAATATTCCATGCAGACGGTGATCACAAGCTGTTCTCTATCATTCCACAGCATACAATAATGGCTTGAAGTTACAGGAAGTGAGACAGTTTGGTGTAGTGGTGAAGATGCTGGCATAGAAAACTGGGAGACGGTGAATTCTAGTTCCACCCGAGACATGAAAGCCAGCTTGGTGACTTTGGGCTAATCATCAGGAGACGGTAAATTCTAGTCCTGTCTTAGGCATGAAAGCCGGCTGGGTGACTTCGGGCCAATCACCAGGAGACGGTGAGTTCTAGTCCCACCTTAGGCATGAAAGCCGGCTGGGTGACTTCGGGCCAATCACCAGGAGACAAGGAGTTCTAGTCCCGCCTTAGGCATGAAAGCCTGCTGGGTGACTTCGGGCCAATCACCAGGAGACAAGGAGTTCTAGTCCCGCCTTAGGCATGAAAGCCTGCTGGGTGACTTCGGACCAATCACCAGGAGACAAGGAGTTCTAGTCCTGCCTTAGGCATGAAAGCCGGCTGGGTGACTTCGGGCCAATCACCAGGAGACAAGGAGTTCTAGTCCCGCCTTAGGCATGAAAGCCTGCTGGGTGACTTCGGGCCAATCACCAGGAGACAAGGAGTTCTAGTCCCGCCTTAGGCATGGAAGCCGGCTGGGTGACTTCGGGCCAATCACCAGGAGACAAGGAGTTCTAGTCCCGCCTTAGGCATGAAAGCCGGCTGGGTGACTTCGGGCCAATCACCAGGAGACAAGGAGTTCTAGTCCCGCCTTAGGCATGAAAGCCAGCTGGGTGACTTTGGGCCTGTTAGTTTCTCTCAGCTCAACTCATGTCACGTGGGGAAAATGGGAGGAGGGAAGAATATTAGGTATGTCTACCATCTTGAGTTACTTATAAAATAATAAAAGTGGGATAAAAATAAATTGAATGAATGAATGAATGAATGAATGAATGAATGTTACAGGAGCAAGTGAGCATGTGCTGAACCAACCATGGGGCTGGAACAGTTTGCCCCCCTAAGAGAAGTTCCCATTTTCCTGGGGTCTTCTGGGAGCTTGTAAAACTTTGGAGATCTGGAACGCCTTTGGGTCTTAAATGCTGTAATGCTAGGAATGTTTGTCTTAATTGTAATTGCTATTCTGTTGTTGTTTTTTTATATGGCATTTCCGTTACTGTCTGTTACTCTGATTGCAACAGTTGCTACTTTTGGACACTGCTTAAAGCAGCCTTGGAGAGACTTATAAAGGCAGAAAGAAATAAAAGGCAGATTCCCATTGTATCTTTGGAAGTTGTTTTTTTCCTGCCAGTCGGGACAGTTTGACGAAGGAACCAGTGACCGGAAAGATGGCCCAAGCTCCCCTCTTCAGGCACAGGCTGGGCATCCTTCTGTTTGGAAGGCTTCCGTTGGGCTTCCTGCACTGATCAGATGGTGGACCAGGTGGCCTCAACTGACCTTTCCAAATTTTAGAATTTCACCTGTTTTCCTCCAGTGTGGGGGAAAAAAAAAAGAAAGAATCCAGATTGACGCTTCCAGCGTTTTCTGAACCATTTCTTTGAGTGTCCTTGAAGCGTGTGCAAATAAACACAGTTGCCGGTGTGTGAACCCTCCTCTCCTCACCTTCATCAATGAGGGACTCTACGGACAAGGTGCGGTTGCGCATGTTCAGGGAGTCGGTGGACTGAGAGAGGATCCTCCGGATGCCCAGCGGGGATTCGTCGTTGAAAGTCCTGAAAAGGAAAGCAAAATTCACGTCCACGAGTGATTGTCATCACCCTGACTTACAACAGTTCGTTTAGCGACCGTTCAAGGGTACAACGGCACTGAAAAAAGCGACTTAGGACCGTTTTTCACGGTTACGACCTTTGCAGCATCCCCCAGGGTCACGTGATCAAGATTCAGACTCCTGGCAACTGGTTCATATTTATGACGGTCGCAGTGTCACTTGGTTCCCTTCTGACAAGCCAAGTCACTGGGGAAGCCAGATTCACTTAACAACCGTGTGACTCACTTAACAACTGCAGCGATTCACTTAACAACTGTGGCAAGTAAGGCTGGGCTCAACTGTGGTCGTAAGTCGAGGACAACCTGTACTAACTATCTTCGAGGTGCAGTGGGCAAAACTTTTATCCTCTCCTGCCAACTGGCAGACGCTCTGGAGGGCACCAGTTGGAGGTGAGCTATACAGCTGCATTCCAACAGGATAACAGAGTTGGAAGGGACCCTGGAGGTCTTCTAGTCCAACCCCCAACTCAAGCAGGAGACCCTATACCCATTCTGGACAAATGGCTGTCTGATCTCTTCTTGAAAATCTGCAGTGATGGAGCAGTCAGAACTTCTGGAGGGAAGCCGTTCCACTTATTAATTGTTAAATTTCCACTTATTACTTCTTGTCCGGCCCTCTGGTGCTTTGGAGAATAAGTTGGCCCCCTCTTCTCGGTGACAGCCCCATAAATCTTGGAAGACTGCTATGATGCCACCCCTAGTCCTTCTTTTCACTATCCGTGTTTCCCCGAAAGTAAGATCGGGTCTTTTTTCCCCTCCAAAAGAAGCACCAGGTCTTATTTTGGGGGGATGTCTTTTATACTTACCTCCGGCACCAACAGCGCCATGCAGCTGGCCCACTTCTTCTGCGGCCGAAGGAGTAGCTTCTTTCTGCAGCCTGCATTTCGCAGTCAGGCCTTTCCGGAACAACAATGCAGCCGAGTACCGAGCTATGGATTCAATCCATAGCTCGGTTCTCGGCTGCAGAGCCCTTGCGGAAAGGCCTGTGACTAAGAAATGCAGGCCTGGCTGCAGAAGTGGGCCGGTGAGGAGAGGCCTGGCTGTGAGGTAAATGGGTGCGGGGCGCATGGGGCAGATCCACCCCCTCCACCCCTGCTCTAGCTTGATTTTTAGGTGTGTGCCTCGCCCCAAAACTAGGGCTTATTTTGGGGGTAGGGCTTATATTCGTCCCACCCCCCAAAAATCAAGTTAGGGCTTATTTTCGGGGTAAGCCTTACTTTCGGGGAAACAGGGTAGACTAGACATACCGGGTTCTTGCAACTTTCAGATGTGTTTTTCCTGAATTTCACAGACAAACCATCTCTTGGATTAACTCACCCTGCAATGTTTGTAGTGGAGACACTTTTGGAAAGCGACAAGCTAGGACGGCCTCTGCGAGATCCCAGCAAGGTCTGCCGAAAACTCTCTGATGGGTAAATGGCAGAATTGGGACGCTCCCGTGTGATGGCTAAAAAAACAGAAACAGAAAAAATAGAAATAGCGAGGGTTAGAAGGCAGACCTCTGTTCTTTTGAAACCCACCCAGCCATTTTGCATTTTTCAAGATGGGGAAAAAAAAAAATACTTTGGATGGCCATTAAGAAAACTCCTTTGGCTCAAGGCAACCTAGTACCCACCCTTCTCCCTCTCTGGAGCCAAGCAGAGCAATCCTGAAGACGTGACTAAAAAAAGGGAAAGACCGTCTGGCACTCGAGAGTTGTCAAGATATCTCGAGAGCAGAAATGGAATTCAAGACCCAATTTTCGATTTAAAAAGGGATGCAGGTTCAAGAGTGTAAATCAAATCCCATCCTCTGTTTATTTTATATTTCTTAGCTTTCAAAATGATGATTTGTATCCCACCCTTCTTATGTTAGACTACGACCATAACAAAGATTTGATATACAGATAGTCCTCTACTTATAACCATTCATTTAGCGACAATTCAAAGTCACAATAGCATTGAAAAATGGTGACTTATGACCGTTTTTCACACTTATGACCATTGCAGCGTCCCCCAGGCGATTTACATTTGGATGCTTGACTCACATTTATGACGGTCGCAGCGTCCCGGGGTCACGTGATCCCCTTTCATGACCTTTCAACGGGGAAGCCAGATTCACTTAACAACCGGGTGACTAATTTGACAACTGCAGTGATTCACTTAAGAAATGTGGCAAGAAGAGTCGTAAAATGGGGCAAAATTCACTTAACAAATTTCTCACTGAGCAACATAAATTTTGGGCTGAATTGTGGTCATAAGTCGAGGGCTGCCTGTAGAACAGCCTGTACCAAAGACGGGAAGCTGCTCCCTGCTCTCTGGGCATCGGCTGGACTTGCAAGCAAGGGATGCCCAGCCCCCAAACTCACTTTTATTCCTGAGGGACACCGTCTGCAACGCTGAGCTGTTCTTCAGCAACGCGGCTTTTTGCTGCTGCAGGGGGAGGCAAGGGAAGGAAGGAAGGAAGAAGACATCAAAAAATAGCAGTTTGATCAAACTCAGATCAAGAAGCCTGGAAGGTCCTTGTCTGTTTTTCAGGGATTTCAGGGATAGCTATGAAAGCCTAAATAAATAGTCCATCAATCGATCTTAGGAAGAGAAACACCCCTTCCTGAAATTTCTGTCCCCATTTTCTGTCTGGCAGAGGGCTTTTATAAAAGATTGCAGATGTAGACTCTCTGAGGCCCAGCCTGTCTCTCAGCCCTCGTTCCTCCTATACCAGGGGTAGGCCACCTTGGCTCTTTTATGACTCGTGGACTTCAACTCCCAGAATTCCTGAGCCAGCATGGCTCAGCTTGGAAACCTCTCCCTGTCCCCTCAGCATGGCTGGCTGAGGAATTCTGGGAGTTGAAGTCCACGAGTCATAAAAGGGCCAAGGTTGCCTATCCCTGTCCTAGATCCTCTGGAAACCCCTGGACAGAGAATATCTTTTTTTAAAAAAAAATATCTGTGAATTGCCAAATGAATTACCGAGCCATTCTCATCCCTGGCACTTTCCAAGGGTCAGCAGAGGGAAGAATGGCCCTAGGCTACTGATGATCCCAAGGGCAATGAAGTCCCTTTGTGAAATTCCCTTCCAGTCTTTCTCTTTAGTTTTAGGGTCATGTTTCAAAGCTTTTCCAGAGGGGCTTGAAACTTGAGAATGTTTTTAAGAGCAGAAGTTGAGTTCCCCAGGTCCAAAATCAGGGCGAGGCAATGGGACATATTCTCTTTTGCCACCACCTGCTTACCTTTTGCTTGACTTTGGTGCAGTTTGGTAGGCTGTCTTTGCAACGGTTGTGGATGGTCACATTACAGGCTGGAAAGGAAAAACAAAGGCGGTTTGAGAAAGGGACGTCAAAATACATCAGTTGCGCATAGACGCAAGCCCACACATATTGGCACACTTGACTGATCTCAAAAAGCTGCACTTCATCAGCAGGTGGGTGGGACACCACTAGGAAATCCTAGGCCCCTAGTCAGGAGTCCCCAACCCCCAGGCCGTGGACCGGCACCGGTCTGTGACATGCCAGAAACTGGAGCGCGTAAACAAGCGAAGCCCCATCAGTGGCATGCAGGCAGCACACGAAACCATGCTCCCCCCCCCCATCCACAGAAAAGCCTCTCCCCATGGAGCCGGTCCCTGGTGCCCAAAGGTTTGGGGGCCGCTGCCATAAGTTACACTGGAAAGGCAAAACATTTTTTTTAAAAAAACTGGAAGCAGATAAAGGCAAACCACTTCTTCTATATTATGGCTGTATAGATGCGATTTGAAGGAGACTGTCTCTAGATATAAAACCATAAATATCCCATTTTTTCCCCAAGCAGGATTGGCTGCCAGGGCTAATTACACAGCTCAAGTTCAGTATGAAATGGTACCTGCATTTGTCCATCTGTTGTTTTTACATCTTATGTTAGATCATCATGCTAGGTCATAGGTAACGTTTATATGTGGCTAAAGTGGCTAAAGCCAAATTTAAATCTGTACAGTATGTTGGTTCTCTTGCAACTATATTGCTGAGAATGCATTTGCATGGCAGTCTGAAGGCCATCGTGAAGCATCATTAGCAATTAGAGAAGTACAAACTTGGTTGGTGTGTAATTTTTCATTTAGGTTTACGAAACGTGTGTTCAATAATCTCTTGCCCATGGAAGGTTTTATTCTTTTTCTCTATATATATTTAATTAGGGGTTTTGATTGCAGTAGTGAAAGCTAATACAAACTAAACTTGACTAACGAGACGAGATTAGGAAGAAGCACAAGAGAGAAGAAAAAGAAAAGAAAATTTTAATAAAGGAAAAGAAATATATAAAGAAGTGACTTTCAACCTTTATGAGCAGTATGGACAAATTTAGTAATTCTTCACCTTCATTAAGTTAGGAACAAATTTCATGAAGTTAAGTTCATAAACTCTTCATAAAGCACATAAGCTCTTCCTAAAGTTAGAAACGTACCTCTCTTCATCTCATATCCCATCCCTTGCCTATAAGCAAATCCATAAAAGATCAACTTTTAAATGGTCGAGGGCAGCGGTCTCCAGCCTCAAAAGGTTGGACCAGGGACCGGTTCCGTGGAGACAGGTTTTTCCGTGAACTGGAGGGGACGTGGTATCACGTGCTGCCTGCATCCCGTGGATGGAGCTTTGCTTATTTGCATGGCCCGGTTTCTAGTCTGCCATGGCCTGGTGCCAGTCCACGGCCTGGGGGTTCAGGACCCTGGTTTAGGGTCTCCTGCTTGAGCAGGGGGTTGGACTAGAATACCTCCAAGGTCCCTTCCCACTTTGCTATTCTGTTATAATTAGATGCACTTCTTTGGGTTCAACACGTTTTACCAACACAGCCTTATCGTCTTCTAATAAAACATTAAATAAGAAATAGAACATGAACTCTGCACACTCGTTCCCACAATCAGCAGGACTAGGACAAGAAAACACATGAGAAATATGGGACCCTCCTTTCTCCCAACTAAGATGATGGCTCATCTCCTCCTGGATGCTCTCATGGATCACACTAAGACAAAATGTGGATTGCGGGATTTGGGTTTCAGGTAGGTCTCTGCTAAGCTGGTTGTGGTTTGTAAACCATGATTGATGGCTTAGGGCATTGCGTGAAGGCAGCCTGTTTGTCTTAATTCAACAAACCATGTTTTTTTTAAATAAATGTAAGTTAGTGTGATGTGTGAAGACAGGTTGACTGGAAGCTGCCACGATTTAATAGAGCCTTGTTGAAGCAAAGCTTTATCACAAGCCTGCAAAATAGCAACAGCAACAGCACATATATACATATACACATATACACATATATACATACATATGTATACATACATACACACACACACACACACACACACACTGCTTCATAGCGCTTTACAGCCCTCTCTAAGCGGTTTACAGAGTCAGCCTCTTGCCCCCAACTACCTGGGTTCTCATTTTACCGACCTCAGAAGGGCGGAAGGCTGAGTCAACCTGGAGCCGGTCAGGATCAAACTGCCAGCAGTGGGCAGAGTCAGCCTGCAATGCTGCATTCTAACCACTGCGCCATCACGGCTTTTCCAGTCTTGTAACTCTGATCGAGATATCAGGTGTGTTAAGTCCCACTGACTTCCAGAATATAGTATTTTAGTATGAGAAATGTAAGATGCTGCACTTAGGCAGGAAAAACCAAATGCATAAGTAGCTGAGGTGGCACTTGACACAGCCATAGTAACTCCTTGGACTCCTAGTGGACAATCCCTTAAATATGAGCCAGCCGTGTGCCGCAACTGCCCCAAAAGCCAACACACCCCTAGGCTGTATCAACAAAGGGATAGTTGTAAGATCACGAGAAGTGCTAGTACCACTTTATAACACAGTGGTCAGACCACATTTGGACTACTGTGTCCAATTCTGGTCACCATGATGCAAAAATGATGTTGAGAGCCTGGAAAGGGTGCAGAGAAGAGCAACAAAGATGATCAAAGGTCTGGAGGCTAAATCGTAGGATGACCAGTTGAGGGAACTAGCTGTGTCTAGCCTGCCGAAGAGAAGGATTGGGGGGGGGGGCATGATAACTGCCTTCCAGTAGTAGTTGAGGGTCTGTTACAAAGAAGAGGGGATGGACTTATTCTGTAAGGAACCTGAGGGGCAGGACAAGAAGTAAAGGGTGAAAGCTTATCAAAGACAGATCCAACTGTAGAACTAAGGAGAAATTTTCTGACAGTGAGAATAATTGATCAATGAAATAACTTGCCTCCTGGGGTTGTGGATGCTCCATCACTGGAGGTTTTCAAGAACAGACTGGACCACCATTTGACTGAGATGGTGGTGTAAGACTCCTGCCTTGAGCAGAGGGTTGGACTAGAAGACCTCTGAGGCCCCTCCCAGCCCTAGGATTGTATGATTCTAATCCATGGCCTTGTACAGTGGAATAGATGTAGGCATTAGGTACGACAGATGCATTAAAAGAGGGTGATTAGAAGAGATCTGAGAAACAAATCAGCTCGGATCTGCTGGACCCTGGGATTCAATAAGCCTTTGAAACTTCCACCTGCTGGTCTCTCAGGAACAATTCCACTAACGTGTCCATTCCTTAGAGAGGTTTGCTCTCATACACCATCTAGAACAGGGCTTTTCAACCTTTTCACCGATTGTACCACTTTTAGGATATGGCAATATTCGAGTACCACCTAGCAAGGTGTCAAAAACTTGGTGACCAAAACAAACACCTGTTCAAAGTTGCAATTGCACTGAAATGACTTATGACCATTTTCACACTTATGACCATTGCAGCATGCCCAGGGTCATGTGATTTATATTTGGATGCTTGGCAACTGATTCATA